>VDFB02017722.1:471886-580863 GCA_007258455.2 Sequoia sempervirens
TTTTAGGAAGAAGGTTTCCTATAAAATATCTATGCAAATTAGAGAGAGGGAGAGAATAAGGTATCCAAAAAAAGAGGGACTAATATTAAAAAGTGAAGTTAGTCACTTTCTCATTATCCCTTGTCTATAGTTTACTAGATCAATGAATATGACTTTGGGTTGAATTTTTGGCTAAAAGTGTTGAAGAAAATGATTAATTAACTAGAAAAAAGAAGAAATAGATTGATTGGGGAGAGAGAAAAACTAGTCCAATGCTATACCCTTTAGGGAGTGGGGGAATAGATTCACTAACATCTTTTCTTGAAAGATAAAATCATTTCATAAAGTAGTGAAGGTAAAAATATGTGACTAAGGTTCACCTTTTCCATTGTACTTTTCTAACATGAGGACCTCAAACTTGATTGGTATAAGAATTTCTAGAGAGAGTGGTTGTGGTGATGATATGTGGATGTAAGAGGATAAGAAGGGATGAAAAGTATAGCTAGGTTTTATTGAACTTTTCCCATGTTCCACATTGGTTGATTAAAAATTGGAGTTGTATTCAAATGGCTAGTAGAATTAGTTTAATAAGTGGAAGGGGCCTATGAGAAGAGTGGAATAGATGGAAAGACGTATGTGGAAGTGAAGAGGCAACTAGAGTTATTGAATGGGAAAGTCTATGTTTGTGGAATTTGTTGGTATAAATGAATTAGATTAGATGTTGGTTGGTATCATGGATTTAGCAACATGGGTACCAGTGGACATGTGTATGAATAGAATAGGAATTACCATGCTACCTTGTTTTTTTATAGTGTTAGAGTGTGAATCATGAGTTTTCTCATGTGTGGCCTCTAATTATGGAACAATACTATTTAAAATTATGATTATCCCATGTAATAAATCTATGGTTTCCACATAATTATATTGTTTTCTTATATTCTCAAGAATGTTTCTATAAACTTGTGTCATGCATATCCTCATTAGAATTGCATACATTCATTGAAATTTAACAAGATGCTTGCCCAAGTTACATATCCCTAGATTAAGGTGGGATTAATGATTGAAACCTCCCTCCACACTATGGAAAGTTGTTTGAGGAGATGTGGGTAATTGGGGGAAAATTCATACATTGTATGATAGGGTTGTTTTTCAAGGTATGCTTTTAACCATAAATTTTGAATTAATATGTTTTTTTTTTTAAAAAACTTGGAGGGGAAACTCCTTATATGATATGGCTATGTTTTTTAAGGTATGCTTTTGCCCATAGAGAAAGAAAGGTGAATTTTTTTTAATTTTAAGATTAAAATAGAGAAACCCTATATGGGTTGATATGAAGCTAGAAGTCTAGTTTCTCAAGAAATAGAAGGGCATTTTCAAAATGGATATCAATACAAAGTTTCATAATGAATTAGTATTAAAAATGCTACAACTAGATAGAAAACAAAGAATATTATTCGACTTATTCAAAGGAAAATTTTGGATACAAAGATTAGAAAATACCATGTTTCTTAGCCAGTATTACATTAAAAAAAATTGAATGAAAGATTGTGGACTGATTGTGTCATCACAAAACTAGAGAATATTTAAAGATTTCTATAAATTCAATATAAGAAAAATAAATGATATAAAGAAAACACAATAGCTCCTAGACCAAAAATATTCTCTTTATTGTACTCCAATGTAAGAGCCCAAAATCTCTATTTTCCTCTATACAACCTGAATGAATCAAAAAATCCTTTCTTTACAATTAAATATTGCATATGTAGACCTTCCTCTTCTAAATTTTTGGGATTACAATAAATGAAATATAATAAACTTTACTTTTCTCCTTTGAGTTATAAAATAAAGTTTATTAAGTGATAACAAATGATGTAACTTCAAAAATACCTTTGGTATAACAGATATTAATTATCATTTTCCTTAACCTATGGTTCTTAAGTGATGATTATATCACTGTAGAGTTGGTGTCATTGGGAATGACTGCTAAAGCATGTAAACATCAAATTTCTTTTATCACACCTTACTTTCTCGGATAACAGAGTAATGATAGTTTAAAAAAGGGAAAATTCATCAGCGAGCAGTCAATTTTTGGGCTAACTTTGTTTCTCTGGGCTAGTTTCTGTGTGTTGTAGGTCATGATGGGAGGTGATAGGGTGAGGACCGAGCCGAATAACTGCGAGGAGTTTCACAGGAACCCCATAGCTTGGCATATCTATAAAGAAGGAGGTTTGGCACTGCTTTTGGAGAATCTTGTGGACCACGATGAGAGATTGTCGACCCACTTTGCTAGTTCATGGAAGGATAGGTGAGTCACCATGGGTGGCATCTCGTTTGAGGTGGATGAGGAAGTAATTGGTAAGACGACGGGCCTCTCTTGTGATGGCAAGAAATACAAAAAACACACCAAAACACAAGAATTGGAGAGTCTCAACACCTTCTTCAAGGGTGATGAGAAGCTGATTAAGAAGCCATCTAGATTCGACTGTGAGGTGCTTCCAAAACCCTGGGACAAGGTGTGTCTTGCTATTATGAAATATGTTACATTAAAAGGTAGATACAAGGTGTATTAATTTTACCATTTTCTGCTATTAAACCACCTTCGACACAAGATGACCCTCAACTTTTCTTTCTTTTTTTTGAATTCTCTAGAGAATTCGGTTAAAGACTCCCTTGATGCTGCCTCTCTCAACCCTGATGTACCACCCCCCTTGACGCTACATCAGGGCCTAATATTTAGGCTCTATCAATTTCATTTGGCGTTGTGCCTACCCAAACCTATCTCTGTTGTGCGTGTTGAGGAACTGGAACCCCTTGAAATTTCCCCCAATAAGCCTTCCCCCATTGCTTTGGAGGGTCCTAAGAGGAAAACCCCCATACCTAAAAATGAACCTAGTGTTGAGCCTAAGCCTAAACCCCCATTAAAAAAGAAGAAAAGTGTGGTCGGGTTGGCCCAATCTAAAGAAATGGCTGGGTTATGTGAGCTAAAAAATAAACCCATCAAGAAGGACAATAGACCCACTGCTAAGAAGAAGGGGAAAAAAGAGTCTTTTTGCTAGGTGGACTTGCCGACCACTGAAAATGAAGGAAAAAGTGCCGAGGAAAAAGACTCTAAGGGTGACACCATGGTGGCTACAAGCTTTGAGGTGGGGATAGAATAAACTAGTGTGAGGAGGTTCCAAAAACTGGCGAAGAACAAAAAAGGGGTGTTGATGGATGAGATTTCTAGTGATTTAGAGTAGACTGGTGGCAGAACTGAAGACAAAAAAGACACTATTGAGGAGATGGAAGAAGGGTTTGTGGAGGGCCCTAGTAATTTCTCTGACATGAATCAGATGTTTAAGGAGGACTCCACCCACTCCTTAGATTCTAGAGTTGGCGAGGAAGAGGAGACCCAAAGCAAGAAAGGCAAGGATGAGGACCTCGGTGTGTTGTAGGAGCAGGTTATTAAATTGGAGCAAAAGTTCAATAGTCTAGCCCGGTTCACTATTAAAATGATTCACATATCTGACATCACACTTTTAGACATCATCAAGGAGGAAGCAAACACAAATACTATGGGTGAAGGCCCCAACTGGATTGGGGACGATGTTTTAAACCTTCTGGTTCAAAAATGGGAAAGTATGGAAGTTAATGTTCGGGTTTGTGTGGTTCTAGAGTTCTGATGTTATTGTGTTGTGTCTGTGTCCTGTTCTGTTATTTTTGTTTACTCTTTTTTATGGTTAGTTGAACTTGGTTCCTTTTTGGCCATGTGGTATTTTCGTGTAAAGGGTACAAAACCCTGTAAATGCTACTTATATTATAAAAAACAAATGATTTAAGTTACAAGTTTGATAATATAATAAAAATTAGAAGGAAAAGGGAAATATTCAATTTTACTATGACAACTATTTCTTCCTTTAAAAAATTCTACTTTTGCAACTTCTCATATTGGGGATCCTATTATAAAAAATATTTAACTTTGTATTCTTTAAATTGTTTGGCCGCTAGAGTTATAAGCTTGTACCTTAGCGTAATAATATTAACAAGGTGTAGTTTTTGAGTTATAAAAGCTTCACTAATATCATCAACTTACATAAAGAAATTGACACATCCTTATGGAAGCCTATTAATGAAGAACATATACTACTAATTTTTCTCATTGTGTTCAAATATAAAGTCTCTTTCTTGAAGAGTTCTTTCGTGATTATTCTCTTGAAGTTCTTTCTAATAAAAATAATATCAACGAGTTCAATCTCATCTTCTTTATGAATGTCAAAATGAAAAGATAAACAATTTTCCTGAATGTTAGATTTTATTTCATCATTTGATTTATAAGTATTTTGTTGTTTCAAAACTAATAGCTTCCACTCCATGCTCTTGAACCATTGAATTGATTCACTTTCATTTGTCTTATTGAAAAGAGCATCTAGGGTGTACGACAATCTTGCATCACCAAAATATTGCTATTTTATTTTGTTGTTTTCAATAAGGGCTAAGGTGTGTGGAAAATAAATAATTTAATTTGCAACATTGTAATTTTCCCTTGTGGTGATTTGCAAATGTAATTTTTGGAGGAAATATGCTTTGGTAAAATTTTTGAAGGCATTTAAATTAGAATATTCCATTTGGGGCATCCAATTCTAGGTGGGGACCACTTTGCATGCATGTTCTTGCATGATCATTTGCATACTTTGTATGCATTTGCATGTTGGGGCCACCAGCTTTGCACATTGGTGCATGTCCCTATTTGGAGCCATTAGAGCCACCAAGAATCAATGGAGGTGTCATTGTTGACCAAAAGATAGGTGCATGTGTGAGGGTCATGTAAACAATTAAGTGTTTTATATTTTATATTTTTATTCTCCTCAAAAGGGGTGTGGGTTTTCCAAGGTAGTATTGGTATGTTGTTTGGGGATACCATAGTGGTATTCTTATCCTTAATTCTCTATTTATTGTAGCCTTGTGTTAGTAAGAAGTTGGATTGGAGGAGTTGAATTTTTGCATAACAGGATGTTGCCGGATTTTCTAGAGGATTGTGACTCCAAATATTTACAGTTTATGTAATCAACAATCCCATTGTAATGTTGTGATCTCATCTCATTTTAGAGATAATATAAAATATTGTTTCCATCTTGCATTTGCTTGCGTAATTTCTTGTTGTGATTGTGAGTTTTAGATTTGTAAGAGGATCATTTTCCAAATTTGTGGAGAAGATTGAGGCATAGTTCTTAGAGAGGAGTCCACGACTCCATGTTTTGTAGGTTCAAAGAGGTTGTTGTAGCAACAAAAGGTTTTGAGAATCAGAGGTCTATTGTAGCTGAGTTTTCCCCATTGAAGGTTGCAGGTTGTAGGAGCAAAAACTTGTGAAAGAAGATTGGTTGAAGGAGACCATTTTGGTGATTGATTTTTGTTGTCATAAATTAGTTCTATACCAGTTTTGAAATGTATTTGATCTCATTCCTCATGGTTTCAAAACAATGTTATTTCAGATTTTCCTTGTTATTATACAATTTCATGAGATTTTTGTATGACAAACTAAGACACTTCTTGCAGATTTTTGGTGTCATTTTAAGCAATTACTGAGTGACATGTATGTTGTAGTGAATTTGTGAATGAAGGTTGATCTTCCCCTTCATCACTTCTTCCCTCCTATTGGCCTATACTTCAATGTCTATCTCCTTTTTATTTTCCTCCATCTTCTCATATAGTTTCATAGTCTCTTCAATTAATTTTAGGCCATCTAGGATAGTTTGTTCAACCCACAATTTAGTTGACCTACATAAAAATGGTATTTGTTGATCTTTTCTATAGTCTCTTTTTTTAAATCCTCTAATGATGTGTTCAAATAAAATGTTGGTAATTTGTATCTAGAGGTTGAATGGATGTATCAAAGATAGATTTGACATATGAGGTCAAAACTTGTATGTGCTCCTCTAGTTGCTCTCTTGTTTTCTTTTCCTTCTTGGTTCTCTCTACTAACTTGGTAGTTGATACCTAGAAACTATGAATGTCATTTTCATGTGTAGCTAGGCCAAGGTTGACTTGAGAGATATTCTTGGGACCGTTCACAATATTCCCCTAATTCTAGTTGAATTGGGGACCCTTCCTTTTTTGAGTCTTGTTGATTTACATCATTGGTATCCTTATTGTTCCTATGTGACTAATAGTATTGATGATTTACATATGATTTAGACTTTTGTTGCAGGCTGCATTTTGTTTGATGCATCACACTATTAGCATGTCACATATTTTCCTTTTGGTGCTTTCTCATAATATTTTTAAGTGTTGCACATGGTGTCATGGTTCTAGTTTAACTTGTCTCATTTGTTGCATTTTGTCACACTATTGCCATGTTGCACTTAGTTCACTATCCACATTTGATCGTGCTTTGTCACCTCTTGTCACATTTGTCACCTTTACCTTTCGTCACAATTTTCCTACAATCACTTTCTCATGTTGTGTATATGTGTTGATAATTCAAATTTGTAAAATATTGTAGCAGAGGTTTTGAGTTTATCTTGTCAAGTCCCAATATCAAAATCACATTTATAACTTGCATAATATTCTCATACTCTAAACTCTAAACTTAGGTTTTTAAAGTGAAAATTTATCATGTGGCTATCTGGACTTTGAAATTATTTCAATTAAAATAAAAGTAATCCTTAACTTCAATTAAAATGAAAGTAATCCTTAACTCCTAAAAATTGATGTCTGCTGAAAATATAAATTTGGAAATATTTAATAATACCTAAAAACCTAAGATTCAACTATGAAAGTTTAAAGTATATATATTTTAATTAAAATATATTTTTTCAAACTTATGATTAAAGTTAAAATGTGAAAGTTTAAAATACAAATATTTTAAGTGAAAAATATATTTTTAAATTTTTGATTTAAAATCCACTATTTGGAATTTTAGTTTATTGATTAAAATACTTCAATTTGTTAAATTTCTAATGTTTGACTTTATTTTATGCAGATTTCAGGTTAAATTTGTAAAGGAAAATGCAAAGAGCATTTTGGGGTCAATCTCTGAAATGATAAAAGGTCAAAATGCTTTCTCAGAATATGAAGAGGTCCTGTAGTTATTAAGTAAGATGGAATGCCAAAAGCGTTTAAGAAAATTTCAAGCAAATGCAAATGGAAAAAGTAGGCCATCATTCCATACATAGGTCGGTGAAAGGATAGACTACGTAACCTTTGTCGAATTGAGAACTTTGAACATCCATTAATTCACAATGGAAGGAGATTTATATATGTTAGATGTCTCAGTGGTAGATGTGTATGGAAAATTTGAAAGCATTTGATTGCAATGTATGTGCAAAATAGGTAATCTCTGCAAGGTGCACTAACTGTATAACAAACCACACAGGATCTTAAATATAATTATTACTAATATTCACAAGGTTAAATTGTGATCTCATGGAAATGCCATGGATTCATTATAATTTCGATATTTAGAAGCTTAGAAACACCAAATTAACTTGAGCAATGAAAATGTTGTAATCAACTAAAGTGAAGAGTGGGTAAGTGTGGAGATGTCGATATTCTTAGGCGTTGTCCATCATATCAAGATCTAGATAAAAAAATAATTGACATACAAATACAACTACCAATGGCGCGCTACTTCTCGTGAGCAAAATTTTTACGACAAAGTCAGTCACATGAGAGAAAAAATAGAGATGATTTGCATGAAAAACCTACAAATTTGACCGATTACATCAAGTTGTATAACCTTTGAAGGATTCTCTATGGCAAACTACTTTTTTAACATTTGAAAATTTTCTGATGATGAAAGGGAAATATATCATTATCCATTTTACAATTTATGTTGTGTGGGGAAAGATTTATTTCATTGCATGACTTGGAATGCTTGCATGTCAAAGAACGTAGATGCGCACAGATGTCAGGAAAAGGATCTAGAGTCAAACTGCCAATATATCATGATTTTTTTAATATTTTTAATGCTCTAGTAAAATCCTTTCCATGTGGGTAGTATATACATTCAACTTGTTTGCAGGTTTATAGGTAGTCACTGGGAGACATGGAGGCCCTATATATTTTGAAACACATGATGGTTTATTGCCTGCAAAGGAGATACCAGAGGAATACTAAGAGAACAAGTTGATAGGATATCCTCTAGAAAGAAATGTCAGAATTTCTAAAAATGCACAGAATAACACATAGCTACTGCTATGTTTCCCAATCAACTGGGAATACACAAACAAAATGCAAAAGGACAAGGAGACATGCAAATTTATTTTGTATTCAATAAGCTGGAAATGACAATACATAAAAGACTAAACATAAAACTCAGAAAATAAAATCTAAGCTATAGATTTCAAGCTGGTAGGAGATTTCATGAGCTGCTCACACAGACAAACAACTTTCAGGAGCTGCTAGGAGCTCATTTTTAGGAACTACGTAGAGCTCTTTCAGGAGCAATCATTGCTCAATCACAAAAAAAAACTTAGAAATACAACTACTACTATGTACAGGCTTCTCTGAATCACACAAAGAACAAAAAACATTCTCTTCTCAGACTGCTGCTGCAAAAATTGTGTCTTCCCAATTGAAGAGCTCTTTTAGGAGCAATCATTGCTCAATCACAAAAACTTAGAAATACAGCTGCTACTATGTACATGCTTCTCTGAATCACACAGAGAACAAAAAACATTCTCTTCTCAGACTGCTGCTGCAAAAACTGTGTCTTCCCAACTGACTTTTAGCTATCAACATTCATTCCTTTTGTCTCTTCAACATTCCCTCTCAAAAATTTGAAATTACCTACCACCATAAATTGGGAATTCAAAATTTCCTACCATATTTAATTCTGGAGCTGTCAGGAATAGTAGAGATGAAGATCCCAAAAATTGTCATTGAAGATGGGGCTCCTGACAGGTAGGTGAAACAACTGGGGGGTCTGACATGAGAGTAGGAGGCTTTAGGAGCAATAAATTTTCCAACACTCCCCCTTGATCCTGAGCTGACGAAACAAGATCAATCCTGATCCAAATCAACAATGCCCAATCTGCTCCTTAGGTGCTCGAAACTATCCCTACTCAAAGGCTTGGTGAATATGTTTGCTAGCTGCTGCTCAGACCTACAAAATGCCATTTTAATTTCACCATTTTCAACTAACTCTCTAATAAAATGATACATGACTTCAATGTGCTTGCTTCTTCCATGAAACACAAGATTTTTCATCAAGGCTATTGATGAAACATTGTCACAAAAGATTGTTGTTCCATCCTCTTGTTCTTCTCTCAAATCTGCCAAGATTCTTTTCAGCCAAATAGCTTGACATGTTGCTGCATTTGCTGCTATATATTCAACCTCGACTATTTATAGGGAAACTATGGGTTGCTTCTTGGAATCCCATGAAATGACTCCTGATCCCAAATGAAACACATAGCTTGATGTGCTCTTCCTATCATCCAAACTTCCTACCCAATCACTATCTGTGTAACCAACCAGCCCAAATCATTTGCTGCTATGTACAAAATGCCATATCCTTTGGTGCCATTCACATACCTCAGGATTTTTTTATCCGCTTGCCAATGGGTGTCTCTTGGAGTCTCCATAAATATGGAAATAAGACTCATTCCATGCATTATATCAGGTCTAGTTGTAGTCAAATATATCAAACTTCCAACCAAACTTTTAAACATGGCCGGATCCACATTTATGCTACAATCTTCCTTGCTCAACTTTAGACCTATGGCTATTGGTGTGGGGGTAGGCTTGCTTTCAAGCATCCTAAATCTCTTCAATATTTCATTTGCATATTTTTCTTGAGAGATAAATATACCATCATGAATTTGTTTAACTTCTATGCCTAGAAAATACCTCAAAAGACCTAAATCTATCATCTCAAACTCTCTTTTCATGGCCTCTTTAAAATCAACAATGAGGAAATCATCATCCCTAGTAAAAACTAGATCATCTACATACAAGAAAACAATCAAAACCTTACCATTTGCTGCCTTGATGTAAAGAGTGGGCTGACCATCGCTTTTGCTAAATCCATTTCTCATCAAATATGAGTCAATCCTGTTGTACCATGCCCATGGAGTTTGCTTCAACCCACTGAGGGCCTTCTTTAGCCTATACACCTTGTGTTCTTGACCAGAAACTTCATTTCCAAATGGCTGCTCCACATAAACTTCCTCTTTCAACACTCCATTTAGGAAGGCAGACTTCACATCCATTTGAAACACCTTCCACTTGTGTTGGACTGCAATTGCTATGACTTCCCACACGGTTTCCATCCTTGCAATGGGGGAAAATGTCTTATTATAATCTCTCCCAAACTACTGTTTGTACCCCTTGACAACTAATCTTGCCTTATGCCTCTCTATTCTTCCTTCGGCATTAAATTTGGTCTTGTAGACCCATTTCACCCCAATAACTTGCTTGTTTGGAGGAAAATCAATTAACTCCCATGTGATATTCCTCTCTATTGCATCTATCTCCTCATCCATGGCCTCACACCATTTCTCCTCTTTCACAACATCCTTAAAATAATCTAGATCACTATGAGAAAATAATGCAAAATTCACTCTCATCAAATTCTTCATCATACC
This sequence comes from Sequoia sempervirens, assembly GCA_007258455.2. Lineage (NCBI taxonomy): Eukaryota > Viridiplantae > Streptophyta > Pinopsida > Cupressales > Cupressaceae > Sequoia > Sequoia sempervirens. The sequence continues at coordinate 482,431 of VDFB02017722.1, forward strand.
TTTCATTTTGGTAGATCTCCCTTAGACTCTTGGTATTCCTTGGCATTAGGGAGGTGAGAGTGGGGTCTGAAATTTCACTACTACTGCTACTTTGCTGAATAGGCTGGTTCAGGAGCTGTCAGGAGCTGTCAGGAGCCAATCTTCTGGCTGTCTCTAGCTGCTTTCCTTTCTGTTTACTCATTTCAGGAGCTATCAGAGCTCTCTGCGAACAATTCTCTGGCTATCTATGACTGTCTACCTGCATCAAGAGCTATCAGGAGCCGTCAAGAGTTGTCAGGAGCTCATCCAGAGCTATCAGGAGTGATTGCAAGCTCATCTTGCTGCACTTCTTGTTCCTCTCCTTCTTCATTAGGAGCTGTCAAGAGCGGTTCTGAGCTATTAGAAACTATCACTCCATCCCATGACTTGTCCTCTACGAACTCCACAACCCTACTAATCACTATCTTCTTGGTGATTGGATTATACAGTTTGTAGGCTTTGGACTCTTCACTGCAGCCCATGAAAATAAACTTCTCACCCTTTTCATATGATTTCTGCCTCTTTTCTTTAGGCACGTGAACATATACTACACACCCGAACACTCTTAAGTGCTCAATCATCCACTTGCGTTTTGTCCATGCCTCTTGAGGGATTTTGTCATGGATCGCCTTTTTTGGACTTCTATTTATCATATATATAGCTCTTGCTACAACCTCTCCCCAATATTCAATTTGGAGTCCCTTTTCTTTCATCATGCTCCTTGCCATCTCCACAATGGTCCTATTCTTTCTCTCAGCCACTCCATTTTGCTGTGGAGTATAATTGGTTGTTAGTTCCTTCTTGATGTCATTTTACTTACAAAAAATTACAAACTGATTGGAGGTATACTCTCCCCCTCTATCTGATCTTAAGACCTTGATGAAATTTCCACTCTCCTTTTCAACCTGGGCCTTAAACAGCAAAAACTTATCAAATGCTTCAGACTTATGTTGCAAAAAATAGACCCATGTCTTACAACTGTAATCATCAATAAAGGTCATAAAATATTGGCTTTTACCAATAGATATGGTTTGCATAGGGCCTACCAAATTCATGTGCACCAGCTCCAATGGTGTTTTTTCCCTTGTAGAGTTGCCCAATTGAAAGGGATGCCTATGTTACTTGCCCAAAATGCAAGCCTCACACTTAATATTAGGCTCTACTATTCTTGGAAAACCATCAATCATTTTGTTCTTGGAAAAAAGACTTAAACTAGCATAGCCTAAGTGTCCATACCTAAAATTCCATAGCTTGGAGGAGTCTTGAATGGTGCTCTTGAGGGCTACCTGTTGTACTGTTGTACATTTTTCATTCATGAGAGGTGCAACAACAGACTGAGATGAGAAACACGTCTCAATCTTCAAAGGAAACATCCGGTTCTTTGTCATTTGAACTGCTGCAAACACTTCCATCCTCTCATTCTTATCATAAATAATGCATTGACCCTTCTCCATCAGCACTTTATATCCATTTTGGATCAGCTGTCCAACACTTATGAGTTTATTCTTTAACCTAGGAGTAAGAAATGCATTTTGTATTTCCTTCTTCTCACCTTGCTTGGTGCGGATCATGATAGATCCTATTCCCACAACTGGAACTAATCCATTGTTCCCCATTCTTATCTTCGACTTTACATTCTTATCATTGAAAGAAAAAAACTTTCATTACCACTCATGTGGTTGTTGCAACCGCTGTCCAAATACCAAACTTCGGGGTTGCCTTCTTCACTAATGTTGCACATGATGAAGGCTATGGATTGATTTCCTTCAGCCACATTTTCATTTTGTTTTGACTGATTGCCGTGATTTTTCCAGCACTCACTTGCATAATGACCAAATTTATGACAATAGTAGCATTCAACATTGCTCTTGTCATTTTTTTGATTCAAACTACTATTCTTCTTGCCTTGTTGGGAGCTGGTCTGAGAGCTACACACTCCTTCTTAGCTGCTTGCTTGTCCTGAGCTTTCTCCTCCAACATTTCCTTGTCCAGAGTTGCCACGACCTCTGCCTCTTGAGCTCCTTTCACCACTATTTCTTCTCCCCCTTCCTCTTGCATTTGATTGAGCTTTAAAAGCTTGCTCTTGGGAAGAAGTAGCAGACCTATTAAGACCCTGCTCATGGGTTTGCAGTAAATCCATCAGCTCATCAACTGACAATGTTGTGAGATCCTTTTCCTCTTCAATGACAATCACCACTGCATCAAACTTTTTGGGTAAGCTCTTGAGGATTTTCTCCACAATCCTTTGATTGTCCATGACTTCAGCATTCACCCTCAACTAGTTTATCAAACCTGAGAGTCTTGTTTGAAACTCTAAGATGGACTCACTGTCCTTCATTTCAAGAGTCTCAAACTCTCTTCGAAGCATCTAGAGCTTCACCAATCTAACTTTATTAGTCCCTTTGTAGTTGGTCTGGAGGATTTCCTAAGCTTCCTTTGCATAGTTAGCTGCTTCTATTATGGGAAAAATGGCCTCTGTCAAGGCTGCTTCTATTAAACTCAATGTCTTAGCATCTTTCCTCCTTAACTCCTTCATCTGGGTCTTCTAGTTGTGTGTGAGAACTGCATATGCTACATGATTAGTTACATCATTGAAACCACTGATCACAAACTCCCACAAATTTTTTGCAACCATTATGGTCTTCATCTTCTTTTCCCAAACATCATAGTTTTGTCCATTAAAGGATGGTGGCTGTTACCAACTCTTCCCTTCATCTCCAACCATGTCTCCAACAAGAAAAAATTTAAAAAACTAGAAAAAACAAATGTCCCAACTCACGAAGAAATGGGGCCTATGGCTCTAATACCATGTCAAAATTTTTGAATGAACAAAATAACACAAAGTTGCTACTCTATTTCCCAATCAATTGGGAATACACAAACAAAATGTGGAAGCACAAGGAGACATGCAAATTTCTTTTATATTCAATAAGCTGGAAATGACAATACATAAAAGACTAAACATAAAACTCATAAAATAAACTCTAAGCTATAGATTTCAAGTTGTTGGGAGCTTTCATGAGTTGCTCACACAGACATACAACTTTCAGGAGCGCTAGGAGCTCACTGTTAGGAGCTACACAGAGCTCTTTCAAGAGAAATCATTGCTCAATCAGAAAAACAAACTAAATACAACTGCTACTGTGTACAGGCTTCTCTGAATCACACAGAGAACAAAAAAATTCTCTTCTTAGACTGCTACTGCAAAAAATAAGTCTTCCCAACTGAATTTTAGTTGCAACATTCATTCCTTTTGTCTCTTCAACATTCCCTCTCAAAAATTCAAAATTACCTACCACCATAAATTAGGAATTCAAAATTTCCTACCATATTTAATTCTGGAGCTGTCAGGAGCAATACGGATGAAGATCCCAAAAACTATCATTGAAGATGGGGCTCCTGACGGGTAGGTGAAAAAATTGGGGGGTCTGACATGAGAGTAGGAGGCTTCAGGAGCAATAAATTTTCCAACAAGAAAGGAGTGGCACCATTTCACTGGTTGTACCATAAGTGGTTGTACTTGTGCTTCATGCAAAACAACAATGATTTAATTTTGGAAGTAAAAGTAATTTTTGTAGGAGTCTGAATTCAGTTGTCTCTAAGTAATTTTGTGTTTACGACAACTTTATCATGCAAAAGAGCAATGAGCATACGAGAATAAGAAAACAACTATAAACTAAGTATGACAACTCCAACTGACATGCAATCTATCAGACACTTTGAATCGACGATGCAAGTAGCAAATTAGATTACTTTAGTTAAAATTTTATAATACAAAATGCACAATCCAAAATGATATGTCCATCATTGTTCATGCACTTCTTTCTCAAACTTATCAAAAAATGACCACATTTTACTCACATAGATATGTTATGAGAACTCAAAATAACCCAATACTAACAAAGAATAACCCAATCATGACTGGCTTGAATACGTCACATTTGTCAGGATATGCAAAGTCTCTAAACTTCCTTCACCTAAAATACTCATTTTACATAATAACATTGCATTGCCCAATTTTATAGTGCTCTTATGTCATTCAAACTCAAACTAGTTTTTATATAATTTATCTTGCAAATCTAAATATACATAATATATTTATAATACAACTTCAATAATGAAGTAGTAAAATATATAGTCATATTTTACAGGAGACTGTTCACTGATTATTTTAAAGTCTAAAGAAATATAATCAACTAGGACAATAATCATAAAGAAAATTAAAATTAAGTATCTCGCTAAGAAAATAGTGACAATTACTTGTGCTATATCTTCTCTTTTCTTTTTATAAAGTAATTATTGTTTGTGTTTATCATGTTATGGATTTCTAACAATGTTGTTTATGATTGAAGGTATTGATTAGTAAATTGCTATGGTTGTTTGTAGCTTTCCAAGTTCTTGTTCTAAAATATATCTTTGAGTAGTGAATTACATGATAGGTAATATGAAAAGGCTAATTAGTAAATATTTACAAGAAATAGATAATAATGACTATTTAAAGGATATTCTCTATTATATACAAACTAACCCACTAAAAGGGTTATAGTATCCATTTTAAGTTCAGTGAAGAATAGAGAAAATATGATTTAAGATGGGTAGTAATAGAGCCTTAATATCCATTTAATCTTAGCAACATCTATATATAAGGTCCAATTTTTACTTGACCTTCCTATAGGATTTGTTTCATAAAATGGAAACTACCTTTTAGGTAAACTAGCTCGACCTAAATATATACGAACAACAAAAAAATTATTTACTTACATGGGCAAATGAGTTATATATGAACAACAAAAGAAATATTTATCTATATGAGCGAATGAGTTCAACCTAGAAATTTGGTTTCCACATAGTAATAATTGGGTTTTTATATGGTATTCCATAGCCTCAATAATATGATTCTAAAATAAACCAATGTTTATATCTATGGACTTGTTTTCTTAATACAACCCTAATAATGTTGTGGTTAAACATTCACTACTATGTAGCCACCTATATTGGTGTTTGATTTCATCGACAACCAACTATATATGTAATGTATGTATACCTATATATATATTTGTATGTATACACATATATTGATATGCATATGTATCATTACCTTTAAAATAATGCAAGCATACTAAAAAATACATATTATAATGAATTCCAACAACAAGGTAAGAGTCAAAAGTTCTCTTAAGATTATTCATATTCTTGAAAGAGATACTATTTTTCCCTACGATACTTTTTATTCACAAATTTTCAAACATAAAATTATTTATATAGTAAACTCATATATGGATTTTCTAAACCAGGAAACAAGAAAGAAAGTGTCCATTTGACCTATTCTCATTTCCTTCACTCTAATTATTTTTCTTGTTACTTTCCCTCCTCTTCCTTTTTCTTGTTAAAACTATTAGGAAATAATGCATCAACACCTAGTTCATTAATTCATTTCCTGCATAATCTCATGAGAGAAAAGCATGCATACAAGCCTACAGAATAACCATAATGCATAGATCAAATAGATAAGCCAAAATATAACATAAGATATACCCTGGAAAAATCCTTAAGAGGGAAAAACCCAGCCTTCAAAAGCATCCATACTCCATCTATTATTCAAAAAATAAATAATGCATGCACTTACAAAGTTACCATGAATACTTCTGAAATATCGAGCCTCTTCAATGCATCCTCCATGTGTCAATCATGAATCCACACATTCCATGCCATGCTTCACATATGTACTCTTTATAAAGACTCGATAATATGACAACTCACTCACCCAACCAACCTTAACCACTAAACATTTGTTTGATTTTATAGACACAAGCTCACACAAATACAACCAAGTGGTAAGATAAAATTATGTACCAAAAAACCATGTGAACACAAAACCATTGACCTTTCATTTAATATTGGGAACTAATTTTCACATTATTAAAACTTTCCCCAAATATTAAATCATTATCCTATGTCTCCCACACATAAAATAATATCTTAATGTTATAATATAAATTTACAAGTAGCTACAAATAATTAACTAGTGTGGCTAGGTGGCTGATTACTTTGAAGATGGGGAGTGGAAAAATTTTCCATGATTGGGATCCATCTTTGAAGGTACCGAAGGACTTCTTGTGCAAAATTTGGATTCCCTCTTTTCCTAGTTCGGATAGAGCCATTTGGGCCCCCTGTGCTAATGGATTTTTCTCAGTGGCCTCTACTCTCAAGAGCTCAATAGAGGTGCCTGCTTCTCTTCCTTTCTGGGGGAGGTTATGGAATAAGAAGTTGATTCCTAAAGTGAATGTCTTCTTCTGGATGCTTATGCAAGGTAAAGTTTTAACACAGGATAACCTTTGCAAGAGAGGGTTCACTATTCCTAATAGATGTGTTCTCTGTGAAGTTGATGGTGAGAGTGTTATCCATATTCTTCTTGGATACATGAGTATTCTTTTTCTCTTTGGAGTAAATTTCTTAGTCTTTGGAATATTGGTTGGGTCTTTCTGGACTCTCTTAACAAGTTCTTTGATAAGTGGATGTGCCCTTCCTCCTCTGTTGTTCTCCGTTGGATGTGGGACCTTATGGACCCACTATTGCTTGGGGATTATGTAAAGAACGAAATAATAGGATCTTTCATAATTCCAAGTTGAAGGTTGATAGTCTTTTCGTCAAGATCCGATGAGCGATTATGGAGAACTTTGCTTTAATAAACTCTAATTATGCTCGGTGTGTCCCTTCCACTTTCCTTTCTAGTTATGATCTCCTTGTGACTTCTAACAAGAAGATTAATTCAATTCCCATTTTGAATCCTAAATCTATTTTAATTGCTAGAATGAGCACTAAGTGGCAGCCACCTCCATCTGGATGGGTTAAAGTTAACTTTGATGGGGCAGCGAAGGGAAATCCTGGGCCTACAGGTTGTGGGGGGTGTTAAGAAATGATGTTGGCAGACTCCTAGGTGTGGTGGAATTCTCATTTGGAATCCAGCCCAATCACTACATAGAGGCGGAGGCTGCGTCCATAAGTGTCAAATATGCAATCAGTAAAGGTTGCTCCAAATTATGGGTTGAAGGTGATTCTTTAAACGTAATTAACTATCTGTGTGGCACTCATCCTCCAAGTTGGAATGTGGATTAGCTCATTAAAGATACTATTATCATGTTGTGATCTTGTGAAGAGACCAGCGTATCTCACATTTATCAAGAAGGAAACTCGTTGGCATATTTTTTTACCAACGAGGCTGTCAGTTTAAATGATTTTCATGCATGGAAGGAGGGCTCGATCCTTCCCGAGAAAGCTAGGAGTTTATTGAGGAATGATGGCATGGGTTGAGACATTGCCACATTTATGTTCCAGTACCTTCTTCCATTCTGCATGCTTTGTGGGTGTCTTCTTGCTCTCTAGCTTCCAGTTGAGTGTTCTTTGCAAGGGTTTCCTTGTTTTGGTGTTGTTCAACATGGGCGGTGATAGAAACAAAATCAAACTGCATTCCTGTGGGGGCATCAAGAAAAATAAGAAGCTTTGGAATATATTGTGTCATGGTAATTTCACTCTGTTCTTAGAGAGGCTGCACGGGCATGACCCTAATGCCTTGGGGTAGTTTGTGTCTTTCTAGCATAACCGCAAGCTTAAGATTAATGGCTTGGAAGTGGAGGTGAATGAGGAATTGGTTGTTGCTATTATTGGTATGTTGACGGTTGGCCACAAGTTATTCAAGGACAAAAAGAGTAATGAGGAAGCGATGGACCAATTTTTCAAAGATGATGAGTAGAAGAAATTAAATAAATTGGAAAGTTGGGGTTATGAGAGAAAATCCCTCAAGAAAATTTGGGCAAGTGTTGTTGAAGTGCTTATGCACTATGTGACTCTGGAGGGGAGTTTTACTATGATTCTTGGTCACCACTTCACTCTCCTCAACCATTTTAGACATGGTTTGTTCATTTCTTTTCCTTTTTTCCTATTATTGTCTTTGGAGGTCTCTGTGTACACTCATTTGAAGAATAGGAGGGCTCCCATTCTCCATGAAGGTCTTACATTACTTATTATGGAGCATGTTAAGTCTCTTCTCCCTGCTCCAGCCATTAAGGGTAAGGAGAAGACTTTGAGTGATGTATCTGGGTCGTTGGGCTCAAATTCTTCTTCGGATGAGGAGGAATAATGGAGCGAAGAGGAGGAGGATGTGTCTCCAGCCGTTGTGACGTCTGCAAAGAAGAGGAAGTTGGGTGGTTCTAAGAGTAATAGGGATCCTAAGTGGCTTTCCCTTTTTGAAAGCAAGGATACAGAAGTGGGCTTGGATGATTCCCCGCCCAAGACCACAGAGGTGGTTGTTAGTCAAGATGTTGTTGCTAGTGGCCTTGAGGTAGCTTCACAGGATAATGTTTTGGGTTTGGATGATACGTTGCGGAGGTCGTCAAAGCGTATTTCCAACCTAAAGAACAAGGCCTCGGATGGGCTGGTGAAGGACCCCACTGTGTTTGGTGATGGCAAGGATTCTAGTGACAAGATGGTGGCCATTGAGGACTCCCCGATGCAAGATTTCCCCAATGTGGAGCAGGACAAGGAAATAAGGGGCTTTGATGTGGAGGATGTAGAGAAGAAAAAAGCTAAACAAGAGCCTTTAAAGGTAAATCCTCTCTTCGAGGACTTCTCTTACCTCAATGATGACTCTACCTCCATGTTTGAATTACTGGAAATGGCTAGGGTTGGGGCTACTGAAATTTTTAAGTTAGCTAAGTGGACTCTTCAAGAGTTCAATCAGATTAATATAAAAATTAGAGGTTTGGAGGAGAATCTGAAGAATGTTTTGAAGGGCTCGATACTGGACATTCTTATTGATAGAATTGTGGACCTTGAAGGTTCCTACCATGATTTCAAATCTTTGTGTGAAGATAGGTTGGCTACTCTAGAAGCCAAGATTCTGGGAACGAATGTGGATATCAAAAAGCTTTTGTAGGCATGTCATATCTCTATGAAGAACATCGCAGACTCCTTGGAAGTCCTTTTCAAAAAGATAAGTGAGCTCAGGGAGGATCAGGTTTATTTCTCTGAGCTTATGGAGAAGAAGCACTGGTTAAAGATAAAGGTAAAAAAGCTGCTAAGGATGATGACAAAGGACCTATTGTTAAAGGGTCGGCTGATTGGAAGAGATCCTTCGATGTTGAGAAGGAGCTGTTGGATATGATCGAGAGGCATAGAAGCCAACAACTTGAGGTGGCCAACACCCTAACTAGTTTGAATTAGTGTCTGGTCTTCTTCTTAGTCTCTTTCTGTTTTCTGCTGGGTTTAGGTTTTTTTCCTATTGTTTTGTTGTTTTGATGCTACTGGGTGTTGTTGGTAGTTTATTGTCTTATCTTTAGACTAGCACCCATTTTTTATGTTTTTTTGCCGATGGGTTGTTGTTGGTGTCTTGCTGAAAATCCTTTTTAGTAACACTTAGTATCTTTTGTTGTAATGGGTTTCGGGTCCCTTCAAAAACTATTTTTCCCTTATAATCAAAACTAGTGTGGCTAAACACACCTCCTAGGTGCACTATAACTAAATAATTATATAATTAGAATATTAAATTATATCAATATTATGCAATGGTTTACAACACCAATTCCTAACATTCTCTCACTTGTATACATTGCATAAGGGTCAATCAATGAAATACATCATTATAGCCATACATGAAACCACATGAATCTCCAACATGCTCTTGTGCTCCATCAAGATACCTACAATAAAACCAAAGTGACCACCATCTCAAGAAAAAACTCCTCTCATCCTTCAACATTCCACCTATGGAAAAAAGTAACATGTCAAGGTGGAGATGCATAAAATAAAAACACAAGCATCAAATCCAAGTGATAACAAAGGCTCTAAGTTGTTGTCAAAGGTAAAAAAAAACCCACATGATCAGGAATAGCATCCACAATACATGCTAATGCATCCAACCATCCATACCTCCTAAGTATCAACAACATTAATAAACTCATACCAACAATATATGCAACCCATAAACCTCAATCACAAGCTGCCTATATGAAACATGTCAATGAAGAACATACATATCCAAAAATTCCCACTGCATGGGTAATGTCAAATATGAAAATGATCAAGGCATATCAATTCTACCAACCAATACTATATCAAGGTGTGATAAATGATCAAAATAATATAGTGCCAATAATAATCACAATGATCTATACATGCAACACCAATAGATCCATACTCTCTCACAACATGTCACCACAATCCTCCCAAATCATATGAACATGAATCTCCAGGAAGGAACCATTGAATGAAGAGAGAAAACCTATAAATCATAGCATGCCCTTATATCAACACCTCAAAGTTCTATGTTGTGTCAAGTATTATATCCTTACAACCCCAAATAGGAAGCCTCAACAACACCCAACCACTCAATCTCGTAATATCAACATAGATGTAAATCTCTCTAAGGAAATTAAACTCAAAATACCATTCCCAAATCAGGAAATCAACCCAATAACCATCTCCTAAAACTCCTCATCAATGAATGATAACATAAATAAACTCATATGCACAAGGATATAACCATACCAAACATCCCTCAAAATGAATCCTACAAAACCAACTATCCATAGCTCAAGATCCATATCTATGAAATATAAAGCAATAAAAACTCATGCTTAAAAATTCTCAAATGAGTCTTCCAAAATTAATCACCATTTCTCAAGACTTGTTCCCATGAGAAAACAAAAAACATAATATAACACATCTAAAACAAGAATGGACAAATACCTCTAATATGATAAACACCAAGTAGACCAAGAGTGGAGAATGAGAATGCTCCTCCAAGATAACCAAATCATCATGACTCACTCCAAGAACAATCTCCTCTATAGGTCCATCATGAACTCATGTCCATATCTAGATAAGGCTCCTCGGTCTTCCTGTTGAAACCTCCAAAGAGTAACCATATCAAGAAAATGTCTCTAATCACAAGAGAAATAAAACCTCACCCAAGTCTCCAAGTATCCATAAGCACCTCCAACCAATCAATCCATGTTAAGCTCCAAACATAACACAACACCATCATGAAGCTCCCAAGAAAATGACAAATGTACTCAATACCAAGAGAACCAACAAGACCAATGCCAAATATCCAACCATAAAATCAGGAACCCAACCATGGTATCATGATCTAACCATCTCCTCCTAGGAGATCATTTGCAACAATGTATACATCCTAGTCTCAAGAGATCTTATATCATGGTAAAAATCTAATCTAAAATCAAGAGTACATCATAACATAATACTAAACACACTCTAAACCAATAATCAACATCTCCAATCACATGAAGATAACCATCTCCTAATAGTGAACCTATAAATGTGAAATAACTCTTCTACATCAATAAGATCTAAGAGCTCATCCAATATATCTACAAACACTAAAGAAGATCATTCATCACAAAAGATGAATCCACATCACTTCCAACAACTCCCACTAAACTGTGATACCAAGCTACACATGGTATGATGACAACCATCTCTTAAATGAAGGTCACCCATGGTTCACACACAATCAACTACAATCTCAAAAACTCCAAAGAAGAATTATTTCACTAGTATGTCCAAGCAAAGAAGATACAACTATCATCAAAACATTAGGAATCAATCCTACATTGCCAAATGATCACTGTCAAAACTCCCACTAAAATGTGTAACCAATGAAATGTAACCAAGCTATCATAGAATCATGATAAAACCATATGCTATAAGTCCCAACAACCAACTACTCAGATACTCCAATCATCCATCCTCTCATCTCAAAACAATAAAGCAATGCACAAATGACCACATATAAGGCCAACTAATTTTTTTTGCATCAACACTGAATCAATCTCATGGATATAGACAGTCCACATTCGAGTCATCCGACTGCATGAAAATTGGTAGCTAATCCACAACCTAAATAACTCAAAGATCCCAAACACTAAATCATGCAAACTCATCATCACATTAGTAACCTACAAACTAAAATATCAAAGAAGATAGTATTTTAGACAAAAGGACTCAACCACCAAATCAACCACATATTTGATTCACCAAACATGTCCACAAATGAGTAACTATAGTCAAGGAACCAATAAAGCATCTAGGAGATAAGAAAAATCTCCTAACACCAAGCCATATCACCACCAAAAAACCACATACATGACCATGTCATGCCAATGCTCAAATGTACCTACATATCCATGACATCACAATCATTGTCAATGTTGTACCTACACTCAACTATCACCCACACGAGACTTCAAGTCTCTACACATGTCAACCTATGTCCTCAAACTAGAAGATAACCTGTGTACCTCTCACCATCAAAGTCCAACTCTAAAAAACACATGTAAACCTATACCAAGAAGCACCAAAGTGATATTCATCTATACCATCATAAAATCATATAAAAACATGTATTCTCTCAAGGTTTCTCTTCTCGACTCGTCTGAATGCTCATACAGTCACACACCAAATCTCAAGCACCTACAAGTGATTAAACAAGTGCAATCCTCTCTTTACACCAAAAACTTAAAATCTACCTAATCCACTGTGTATTACACTACACATGCTCTCCAACACCTATTAAAAATAAAAAATCTAATTTCGTATGGAAAAGTTATTCAAAATCATGAAACCTAGAACATTTGAGTTTCAAGCCCCTAAAAATTGATGTAAATTGCAAAATCAGTGAAGAAAACTTATATACTACTATGTAGTGCTTAGAGAGAACTTTTCGTTGACTATTGGAAGTCAAAAATCCAACATGCTAGGTGAAAGTTATTCCCATTTGAAAAAAAAATCCTAATTCTACTTATAGGTGGTTGGCTAGTGGTCGACCGACAATCCCACCAGTAGTGGTGTCATATCGACAATGTCTGGGTGGTGCTCCATCGGGAGGGGTGGCATAATTTAACAAGCATTTAATTTTTCTTAAAAAGTGTCAATGGTTTAAATTTTAAATTCCCTTCACGGGTTGGGCCAGTGGAACCCCATTCAACTGAGGGTCAAAAGCTAAGGGGGCTAAGCCCCTACCTAGCTTGGCACTATCGACTAGTGGGCCAACAACTTTTGGTGGGGATAGTACACCTCATACAATGTTGTCACCTAATTGCACAAGCCTACCAAGGGGTACAATGGTCTACAGACCCTCGCCCCAATCAACTTTTTTTAATTTTAAAATTTTCAAACACTAATTTTCAATTTTATTTTTTTATTTTGTAAGTGTAGACACTAAAAATTTTCCTTCGCTTATGAGTACCATTTTCCTTGTCAATCCCCTTTTTGTTCCTCAATAATTAAATAATTTTAACTATTTGATTATTTCCTAAAGTCATGTTTCTTCTATTAATTAAATAATTTTAATTATTTAATTGATTCATTTCCTTTCCTTTTCTTCTTTTGATTAATTAAATAAATTATATTTATTTAATTACGTCAATAATGTCCCCTTTCCTCTATAATTAAATAAATTTTATTTATTTAATTCTTATCATCTTTCTACTATAATTAAATAATTATTTCAATTATTTAATTATTCATTAGTTTCTTCTTTCATAAATTAAATAATTTTTATTTATTTAATTATTTACTAATTTGTCCTTTTCTCTCACTTTTGAATTAAATCATTATTTAATTAAAAATTCAACTTTCCCTCCTCTTCTATAATTAAATAATTGTTTTAAATTATTTAATTATTCACTTCCCCTCCTAAATTAAATAATTTTGTAATTATTTAATTTATTCCAGCAACCTCTTTTTATGTGCCAACCTCTCTATCCATGCCATTCTTATCTCTTCACATCCCATTTTATCTCCACCCTTGATTGAATTATTTTATAATTCAATCTCAACCATTCACCCTTAACTGAGTCCTATCTTTTCCCTAATATTTCCCTAACCCTATTTCATACTACATCTTTCAATCTTGGCCATCAATTGTCATGTCATAGTGGCTTTTAATCCTAGCCCTTCATTCTAATTTGGTTTTCTATAAAAAAAGACCTATCATTGTCATTTCAACCCTATACTATGCTATTCAATTCAAGTGCATTCAAGGAGACAAGTACAATCTTCAATATTTTGCTATCATTATCACTAGGCTTATTGTTGCATACTCAAAATCTGAGGGCAATCAAGCATATAAAGCAAGATGGAGAAGGACAATAGAGGTGAATCAACCATGGCATAGAGATATTGGTGACATTGATTTATGTTTTTTATGTCTATATGTTCATTTGTGCTTCATTGTTGGTTTAGGGATTTAGGGTTTTGAGTTAGGTTGATTCATTCCTTTAACCTTAATTTTACCCTATTCTATATTAATGAACCCGATGTGAACTAACCAGATTTGAAAGAATTTTTGAGTTTTAGGTCCACAATGCATTTGTAAGGTCAAACAACACATTTGAGAGACAATACGTTGCATTTGCGGTATGGAATAACGCATTCGCCAGATCCTATGATGCATTCGCAAAGACATAACACCACATTCACTGTCCTGAGTGTCGCATTAACCGTCCCGAGCACTGCATTCATTTGAATATAGGAAAAATAATCTTATTAGTCTATTTTTCGTGTGTTTCTATCATTTCTCGATTTTCTAGCTATTATTTTCACATCTCGATAGAATAATTGCATCATTTCTATTTTAGGATTTTCCAAATTTTGCAAGATTTGGGTGTTTCTACAGCTTTCATGTTTTGCACCATATTTGATTGTGGGTTCACCGCAATTGCTTTTGACTATACATCACAATCACCATCCACAGTCGCTATTTGGTTCACCACAACTCTTTCAGAATAGTAAGCCACATCTATGACATTCTAAGCCGCATTTGCCTAATATTCTTAATTAGGACTTTTATTAGGATTTTTTCATTTATGTTCTTTCCTTTCGGTAGAATAGAGGTTTTTGTGTTACTGATTTTTGATTGGCAACATGTGGCTTACATTTGGAGGAGATATTTGTCTTTGGGATTACTAACCCATTTCTTGTAGGATTGTTGTTTATTCTTGTTTAAGATAGGAACATTTTTTATTTTTCAATATCTTTTGATTAGACACACTCATTGGGATAAAAAGAACAACTTGCATTTTCACTCATTAGGTTAAAAAGAATAACAACTTGCATTTTTACTCATTGGGTTAAAAAGAACAACAACTTGCATCCTCACTTATTGGGTTAAAAAGAACAACAACTGGCATCTTCACTCATTGGGTTAAAAAGAACAGCTTGCATTTTCACTCATTGAATTAAAAAGAACCAAGTGTCTTTGCAATTATCACACTTGCAATTTTGGGGATTAAAAAGAACCATTGTTTTCTTTGTCTTGTGATTTTTTTTGTGTTTTGAGGTGTGTATTCTCTTTCCTCACACTTTATGTGATCTTGGGAATCAAAAATACTTCTTAACACTTGCATTGTCACACTACACATTTGGTTTTCTAAAGGTTAATGCACATTTGCTAGTGTGAGCAAGTACATGTGTATGCTCTCTCCTCACATCTTTGTATGACCTTGGAGATCAAAACATTGTATTTGTCTCACTTTTTTTATAACCCTTTAGATGGGATTGAACTTGAGACACATCCGTACGGAGAACTCATTGGTGACCCAAAGCAGTTTTTCCCTTGAGCCACTATATTAAAGGATAAGACAAAAGTCAAGTCCAAAATTTCATTAGCCTTTGTCATACACTACTGATCAGAAAGGGGAAGCTACTCATGTTTACATGCAGTATTTTTAGTACCACTAGTAAGGCCGGTTAAAGCTTTAAGTGGCTTGTTGGACACTCATGAGGTGGTAAGTCCCACAGGCAGTGACTAAAAGAAAAACTAGTTAGAGGCCCACCCTTATTAATTGAGTTGTTTTTCTTTCATTCTCAGTGCAAAGGTGTAGCATCACACCTTGAAGTTTTACTCACCATATGACTCCCTTGAGGTGATAGATAAATCCCTGGTGTAGTATAATCTACTTGTTTTACTTGTAGCTTTTTGGGGAGAGGGTGATTGGGTCATCCTTCCAGTCTTGGAGGCCCCTATTTGTCCTCTCTCGCAAAGAAAAGAGTGCATACACCCCCTGAAGTTGTCCCTCCACTTGTGTCAAAGGAGATTCCAAGTTGTGGGCTTGAGATATGTTTCCCTTGGCCATTGACCTTAGGGTAGGAAGTGTTTTATGTGTGTGAAGTGCCTTCGAATTATGATTAGACCCATGAAAATTGGTGTGAATAACCCTAGAACATACACATTACGCTCACAAAATATGGACATTCAGATAGGCAATACTTGTTTTCAGATTGTTTGTTGTGTTTGGAATCACATTTCATAAATACCCAAGACAAAAAATCAATTAAACTATGGCTAAAAACATTGTTCACTATATCTATCATTATAAACCGCAATTTCATGACAATACACCGCATTTGCTGGAAACAATGAATTGCATTTGTAGATCAGAAAGACACATTTGACAGATTGTGAACCGCATCTACTAGTTGACAAAATTCTTGGGAAATTTTGGTGGTCTTATTTTGGATCAATTCCTAATTGTAATAATTTTATCAAACTAAAGACTTGCTCATTTCAGATCAGTCATTTTCACTCCATCCACTTAGGTTTCCATTTCATTAGTTGCATATCTCTTAGGTCAAACCCTAGGTTTCTCATTAGTTGCATACACTTTTACAGACTTTAAACTAGGAGATTTATCTGTTAGTGTAATTAATTATTTATTACACTAGCATAAGTTAACTTAGTTCTTGCATTAATTTAGTCCTAGGTTGCATAAATTAGAAAATCATTAATAATGGGTTAATTCCCCTTTCCATGTTTGTAGGAGATAAGATTCCTTCTAGAACTTATCTCAATATTTTATCATTTCCTAGGTAGGGTTCACGTGTTGTCGCATGTTGTTAGATCAAGACGCATGGAAACATCATATTGCATCTTTTATCTCATTCATGCCTATATAATCAAGGCATTTGTACATTTGTAATCATATTCTAGATATCAATTAGATAATCTCCATTTGCATGCCCTTAGTTGTAACACTTTCTGTGTGGTTGAATTTCTTCTTGACAAAGGTCCTCTTGAAGGCTGCAGCTTCAAGGAAATTGTGCATTCATCATTTCAACATGGTATCAGAGCCATTCCTTTGAAGATTCATCCCAGGATCAAGAAATTTGGGCTAGTGAGATTCATTATAGGCTACTTGACTCCACCCGGGGACCAAGCTGATTTCTAAAGCAGATTGAGTCAGATCCAAGCTCGCCATTGTCTTCAGAAGGCCTTGAAACCCTAGGATCACCTTTTCATTCATCAAATTTAGATTCATCAACCTGGGAGCCATCAGAGGTATTTTTGGGTTTGCAAAATCAACTGGTACGATTCGTACAAATTTGTAGTAAAAAATCCTCCCTGTCAGTTGTCCTCTGAGGTAAATTTTTTTTAGTCACAGGCCATTTTCATTTAAGAAAAATTGGGCTTATTTTCTCTTTTGTTTGGCAAAAAAAATATATTTTGGGTTTTCTATAGTTCTAAAAAAAAAAAATCAGATTGACTGCAATTAAATTCCAGGTCGGCATATGAGGTTTAATTTTTTAGTCCACAGACTATAGTATATCAAATCCATCGACATCAATATTTTCCCAATCGACATTTTATAGGGTGACCTACTATTATATTTATCAGTCAGCATTGTATTATATTCTGCATAATATATTTTTTAGTCCGCATGTTTTGATTTTTTATTTACAAAATTTGTAATATTAAAAAATCCTTTATCGTTTGTCGGCCTTATTTAAAAGTCTACAAAATTATTCTTTCGTGTTGGCTGCATTAATTATTTGCAGGTGGGCGTACTATCTTCGACCATCTGCCATATCACTGGGCCCCACCTTCTATTCATCGACCACTAGCCGACCCTCTTTCTCCAACACCTGCTCTCTGCTGACAATTTCCGTTCACCACTCGCGCCGCCATTTCTACCAGGTCTGACATCATCACCCATGGTCCTATCCATGACCTAGGGTTTTGGAGGCACCACCCAATCCGCCACCTGTGCACATCCACTCCGCCGGTTGGTCAACCCCCACACCATTCTAGGATGGAGCGCTTATTTTTCCTCACATACCACCATGGTCATCAATGACTAGGTGCTTGTGCTCGAGGGGCTTACATTTTGCTCCTATTTAGCTTGCCAAGTGCCTAATCTAGGCATTTTTTTCATTTTCTCATAACTTTTCACCAAGGTATCGAAAATCGACAAAAGAGATGCCGTCAAAAAGAGGATTTTCTCTACTTTCCAATGGTGACATCCATTTTGCAATATTCTGCTTGTTAGAAAAATCTATAGTCAACTAAAGTCAACACTCTAATTTGGACATAAAGGCTCATATCTTCTCAACTGTTTATCAAAATTCAGTGATTCCAACGGATCAGGAAGGTAATTTGGAGTTTTTTTCATCAGTCCATTCACTTTGATCAATTTCAGCTCCAGGTACTCTTGCATTGGTTTTATTCAATTTGGTGCATTTTTTCAATAACTTGGATATCCTAAAGCTTTGGAAAAGGATTTTTTGATTTGGGTACCATCACTTCAGTTGCATATCATCTTTGGAAGTTTCAATTCTCAGTTGAAGGTCAGTGTCTTTGTATTTTGGAGAAATTTGATTGTACATTATGGGGGTTGCATATACTCCTCTGACTATGTTGCACAAGGGAAACTATAAACAATGGAGAGATGGGATCATCCACCATTTCCAATCACTTGATTTATTGCCACATTTGTATGGTATAGTTCCCCATCCAAGTGAAGGAATTCATGAATTTTCTTGGAGTTGCAGCAGATACACGGTCTTAGAGATCATTGGAATGCAAGTTGATTGTGATGTTTTGAGTTCTATTGATCATTGTGATTTTCCTCACATCCTTTGGACTAAGCTTTGGGAGATATATGGAGATTCAGATGCTCCACCCTTCCACGATGATCATGATTCAAAATATCATTCTTCAAATCAGGTACCCCATGATGATATTGTTATGCAGGAGGATGTTTGTTTGGATTTCCTTGAATCTTTCGAAGAGGTTGACAAGGTTTCTTTAGTTGTTCCTTCTTCTCCATCAGAGACTATTGGTATCCATTCACATTCAATGATTCCTTGTCCAGAGTAATTGATTGAGGCCTCCATCATCTCTATTCATCCAGATACATTCAGTTTTCTAGACTTGACATCAAAGGATGGCTTCGTTTCAGGGATTGTTGACTTGGCTACTTCTATAGGTTTGGAGGACATTCTTGAGGGGATATCTCTCCTCTATTCAAATCCTTTGGAGATTTTTCTTGAGTCTCCACATTCCTTTGTCTCAACCTTGATTAGGGATCCAAAGACTATCTTGGAGGCACTTGTTTTCTCTTCAGAGATTTTATATATGAGACTTCTTCCTCTCATTTCATTCAAGAGTTGAAGTTTCTTCAGCATCCGCCATTGGATTTGCTTCTTCCTAGTGGGAGACATGTGATTTGGACACCTTTGTTGCTTTAGACTTCTTTCAGTGGTTTTGAGGACACTTCATTTAGGGGGGAAATTTAGTCTTCATCACATTCATTGCATTGTAGTATTTGGATATTGTTCAACATTAGTTTCCACATCGTCCTGATTTGTCACCTTCTTCATTGCTTAGACATGTACCTGAGTTGATTGTGGAATCTTTATCTTCAGTGACAGAGGAGATATTTGAGTAGAGTTCAGAGACATCATCGTCATCCACATTCATCCTACCTTCCTTCAATTCCTATCCTGAATGGGAAGCATCTCTGCACTTGCACTTGGTTAAGGGAGACAAGTTGTTTGTCGACATTGGATCTTGTTTTGTCTTCAAACACTTACCATTCTTGCAAGTGTTCACATCTTCTGGGGGGGCTTTATAGTCTCTCTATTTCCCTCCTATGGGGGGGCTATTGATTGTACTGTATCCATGTGACAGATGGTGTACTTGGGGGGTATTTGGGAGTCCCCCATCCTTCCCATCCTTTCTCATTTTTTTCTACATTTCATCTCCTTTTTGGAGAGGGTTTTTCTTCCCACTGGGTTTTCCCCTTTTCTCCGGTTGTGGGAGATCAGTTTCATTTTCATTTTCATCATGTAAATGGGTACCTAAAATGGCCATCATGTAGTTGGGACCAATCATCCTTCATCATCTTTGCATAATCATTGCATTTCCTCCCTAAGTTGCACTTATGGGGGGTGTTAGTGTAATTAATTATTTATTACACTAGCATAAGTTAACTTAGGTCTTGAATTAATTTAGTCTTAGGTTGCATAAATTAGAAAATCATTAATAATGGGGTAATTCTCCTTTCCATGTTTGTAGGAGATAAGATTCCTTCTAGAAGATGAGTTGTCCTAGAACTTATCTCAATATTTTATCATTTCCTTGGTAGGGTTCACATGTTGTCACATGTTGTTAGATCAAGACATATGGCAACATCATATTGCATCTTGCATCTCATTCATGCCTATATAATCAAGGCATTTGTACATTTGTAATCATATTCTAGATATCAATCGGATAATCTCCATTTGCATGCCCTTAGTTGCAACACTTTTTGTGTGGTTGAATTTATTCTTGGCAAAGGTCCTCTTGAAGGTTGCAACTTCAAGGACATTGTGCATCCATCATTTCAACATTATCAGACTTTTTATTAGGACACTGTGACAAATTTAGGTTGTCTTGACCTTGTCTTTTCATCAATCAAGTCTTTGTAATTTAAGTTGGTCCTTTAAACTCATAAGTCTAGTTTGAGGTCCACTTTGTCAATAATCAGAAATTTAGTCTTTGTCTTCTTTAAGGTCTTGGCAAGTAGATTTTCTACATTGGACTATCTTAGTTTGGTTAGTAACTTAAGGTCTGCAAAAGCGCTTAGACTTCATAACTATAGTCATACCATACTCTTCATCTTTCATCACATTGACATACTTTAGTCTTAGTCCTACCATATATTTTGGATCATAGTGACATTATCACATGTCAATTTTATTTATTGTCACTTGGTACTTTAATCTTGGCTTTAGATGCATCATCATTTGTCATTCTTATATATTGAAAACTCTAAACAAAAACATAGCATAGTTGCATATTTTAGTCTTAGTCCTACCATTGCATTATCATTTCATAGAATTCATATCCATTCATTACATTTGCAAGTCTTTTATGGTCTAAACAAGATTACAAAGGAAAAGAAAAGAAATGGACTTCACCAATGAGGAATTTGTCAACCCCCTTAGCAACATGAAGTTTGGATCTCCTTCACAATCATTATTTCCCAATCCTTTTGAAAAATTCATGATAAGAGACAAAAAAAGACCTCTAACTGAAGAAGATATTGAGGCAACAGCTCAAGACCCCTAAGTAGCATGGTTTGTGGATGAAATAGTACCACAAGACCCATAACAATTCCTAGTAAAACTACTACAAAGTGGGGCTAAACTTCCTTATGGTTTTGATGTTAACACACTTTCCATAACACCAGTCAATTAGACTACACAAAACCAAGGACATGATGCATCTAATTTCTAAACACACTATCCCATAAATACATGCTACTATACCATTAGGAGGAACAACACAAGACTCTACAACAATCCATACGACACTATTTGGAACATAAGGTACACAAGCTATGACTCAACCCATTAGTAGTACATTTAATGCATTTGGCTTATTATCTAATACTATGGGTGCTTCATCATCCAATCCCTTTTCAATGGGTAAAAAAAATTCAAACCATAAAATGTGAAAGGTCTACATTAGTGGATCTAAGCCACAAAAAAACACCACATCAAATACCAACACATCACAAGGTCCTACTTCAAGCATTCCTCTACAAAACAACACACAAGGGCCTTTCCAAAAATATGGCAACCAAAATACACACTGTCAAACTAGTTCAAGCCCATTACAAACTCAATTCAATCAAATTCTATCTTTCACTCCCCATATTCAAACTCAAATTCCATCTTTCACTCCCGATATACAAACTCAAACTCCATCTTCAACTCATAACATTCCAAACCAAAAATCATCACACACATTTAGGATCAACACCAATTCGTCCACCTCAAACATTGGATTGCAAAACATGGGACCACATCATAATGCAGTTGCCAACATAGTGGAAACTTCATTGACTCAATTTGATGTCTTGAAAACCAAACACTCGCACCATAGAAACAAGTGGACAACATGCAAATATCGACAAAGAGAACTTACTCAACACAAGAGCTATTTTCATATCCCTTTGACAAAAGCATATGCATGCCTCCATTTCCTCACAACTATGTTATTCTGAATTTTCCCGAGTATAGAGGAAAGGGGAATCCCATTGAACATGTAAGGGAATTTCACATGGCTTGCATAGAAATTGCATCTGAACATACATATCTCATGATATTATTCCCAAGGAGTCTCGCAGGACAAGCACTCGAATGGTTTACCCATTTTCCTACAAGAATAAGAATATGGGATGAACTAGCTGATAAATTTGTGACACACTTTGCTTATAACATCAAAAATGACATTACCATAGCCACATTATGTCATAAAAAATAAGAAGGTGAGTCATTCATAGCATTCTTCTAGAGATGGAGGAGTTTGGCTAGTCAATGTCCTTGCAAGATTCCTGAGAAACAAAGGGTTGTCATGTTTGTAGAAAACTTGGTCACATAACTAAAATATCAATTGCAAGTGCATTATTGTACCACATTTTTCAACCTAGTTGAGAAAGGAACTACCCTCAAAAGGGAACTCATTGCAAAAGGGGAACTTAAAACTTAAACAAAAATTTAGAATGCCCAAAGTACTCCAATGACAAAAATAAGTATTGGGATCACAATAATATTGTCACAAGTGATGGAGTTGTCAATGCAAAGGAAATACATGTTGGTCCTGTAATCACACTTAAAGGAACTGATACACCAAATAACCCACCATACATCCCTAAGAAAACAACAAACACTATTCAGAATAACCAAGAACATAAACCTTAAAGGAAATTTCCAACAAGACGCAAATACACTCCCTTAGGGGAACCAATTGAATCCATTTTGAAACAATTTTTTTAGTCTAAGGTCATCCAACTTCTAGAGGCAAAACATTATGACCCAGGGCCTTCAAAACTTCATGGTGGGATGCCAATTCCTTTTGTGATAATAATTGTATCAAAGGACACAAAACTTCGTCATGCAGACAACTCAAGAACATAATCCAAGAGCTAATTGAAAATGGTGTCATCGAAGTGGATAGCCAACAACCAACCTCCAATAGTGACCATACAATCTTTAAGAATCCTTTGCATGACCATGGGATAGGGAAGGCCTCCAATTCAGGTGAAAAGACCAACAACTAGGCTAATTTCACCCATGTTGCCTATGACTATACCATAAATAACATTCAAGCCTTAGATAACCATGTCAATTCCATTACCATCAAGAAGCCACCCAAATGTGTAGTAACCACATGATGAACCAAGGTGACCTTACAAGGTGCTCCCCCTAAACAATAAAAAAATACCCAATATAATGTCTTCGACCACTTGGGGAAGAAACCTGCTCGATATCTATGCTTGAGTTACTTCGTATATTCCCTGAGCAC
This sequence comes from Sequoia sempervirens, assembly GCA_007258455.2. Taxonomy (NCBI): domain Eukaryota; kingdom Viridiplantae; phylum Streptophyta; class Pinopsida; order Cupressales; family Cupressaceae; genus Sequoia; species Sequoia sempervirens. Next base: position 506,102 of record VDFB02017722.1, read on the forward strand.
AAAGCTATTCTGGACAAAGCATTGCAAGACACCTCTGTATTGACCAACCTTGATGTCAATCAATTCCAAGAAATGGTGGGATACTTAGCCAAAACCCACCACATGACCTTTTCTGACCATGATTTCTCATCACAAAATTCCAACCATAACAACCCCTTGTACCTAGAAGTCTATGTTAACAAACATAAAATTAGATGAGTCCTAGTAGACGGTGGAGCGGGATTGAATATTTGCACTCTGAAATTGATTACGAAATTGGGTTTCTTTGAAGCTTGTGTGGACACAACAAAGAGTATTATCATAAAAGCTTATGATGAAGAAGAGAAATCTTCCAAGGGTGTCATATCACTACCCATCAGAGTCAAGGGCTTGCTATACTAGATACCACATTCCAAGTATTGGACCTAGATCCCCCTTATAATCTTCTCCTTGTTTGACCATGGATCCATGCTATGAAGGTCATTCCATCCACATACCATCAATGCTTGAAGTCTCCCTAAAACAATACCAAAATTAGAATAGTTGGTGATCCTGATCCTTTTTAGTATTGCAACAACCTAAGAGGAACACTCGAACAACAATTGCCAATAAATCATGAAACTTCATCATCCGCTTCATCCCATTATATCGATCCCTCCACTTTAAACAAAGCATCCACTTCCAAAACTCCAATATCTGATCCCAATATAAAGGTCTAAGACAAGGGGTGTGGAGAGTATCATATGAAGAAATCCTATCATGTTAGTCAATTACCCGCATCTCTAAAATTCTATGGTAAGTTGTCAACACCCAAAAAGGAACCCAAGGTCACTATTCAAGAATCTCCTACTACAACCTTCATGAAATGGGGAGAACTAAGTAAAGAAGCTATTAACAAAGATGACGTCACCACATGGTTATACAAGGAAGAAGAAGACATCAACCTTGGAATCAACTCCCAACTGAACAGTATGGAAAAGGCTTCAAAATCATAAAACACAAAGGTTATGATGGACACAACAGATTTGGTTTGCACAAAAATGGGATGATAGAACCTTTGCTACCATCTAAGTGACTAAAGAACTTAGGGCTAGGGTTCAAACCATTAAAATTAAAATCTCCTAGTACTAAGGTAATTTCAAGTGAGGAAGTGAGTAATTCAAAGGATATTGAGATATTCGAGGACTACCATATTGAGACTGACTCCAACGAGTGGGAGTGGGACTCTTGCACATCCAACAACTATGACATAGCTGACACATTCCAGGAACTTGACCTATCTGACACCTTGACCAAAGGCAAAGCTTCGATTGATTCCTCTTGAGATCTTGACATCACTTCCATCTACACTCTATCCACCCATTCATTGAACCTTGATGATACTAATGATGGCATGCCCCTAGTGTATCCACAATTGATAGACTGGGACCAAAAAGGACCACCCACTTTAGACGTATTTCAAAATGATGAAGCAATTGTCGAGTTTTTGGGATTACACAAAGGAATTCCTTATGGAGATCACAAAGTTGGATTTATCACAGATCTTGACAACATGACCAAATTTGGGGAGTGTTTCCACCCCTCCAATCACAAAAGTGAAAATGATAAAACAAAAAAGAAAGGTCTCTAGGTGAAAACTGAAAGGTGCCTCTAGAATGAGAAAAAGTAAAAAGAAAGGATGCATCCAAGGGTGAAAACCTCTTTGAGGCACCCAAGGATGGAGAGTTGGACTTACTTCCCATAAACCAAGAGAAATCATCCATGCTAGTTGAAAAGTCTATGGAAGTCAACACAGGCACAAATGAAAATCCTAAGATTGTCCACTTTGCAGCATCATCAACAACGACAAAACAGATAGAGTTTTGTGCCTTCTTCACAAAGAGACAAATCAACTTTGCTTGGTCTTACACCAACATGCTTGGTTTGGAGGTCCCAAGTTGGTTTTACATCACTTTCCATTATTTCCTCGCGCTAAACCAATCAAGAAAAAACTCAAAAAAATGCATCCTCAAATTTATTGGTCAAGGCTAAGTTAAAAAAGTTATTGGACGTTAGCTTCATTCGATCTATCCATTATGTAGAGTAAATTTATAATCTATTACTAGTGACAAATCCAACATGAGAATCCACATATTTAAACAAGGCATGTCCAAAAGATGACTTCTCCTTACCAAATATTGACATCATTGTGGACTTAACAGCAGGATACAAGATGCTATCCCTCATGGATGGTTTCTTAGGATACAATCAGATCAAGATAGCTCTTGAAGATCAGCATAATGAAACCTTCACATGTCCTTGGGGAACATATTGCAAAACGCCATGCCCTTTGGATTGAAAAATGTTGGGGTACATATCAATAGACCATGACCTCATGCGCACTCTCATGGAAGATTATATGGATGACCTATTGGAAAAACATTGACAAGAGGTGATCATCTGTGAGTATTAGACAAAATTTTGAAGAGACTAGAAGAATATAAAGTACAGTTGAATCCAAAGAAATGTGTATTTGGGGTAACATCGAGAAAACTCCTAAGGTACATTATTTCTAGAAGAGGCATTGAAGTCAATCCTGCCAAAGTGAAAGTTATCATAGGCATGCCATCACCCATGAATAGAAGTCAGCTACGAACACTCCATGGAAGATTACAATCCATCCAAAGATTCATCATGCAGTTAATAGACAAATGTCAACCATTCCATCACTTGTTAAGAAAAGGAGTACCATTTATGTGGACATATCATTTTCAAGAGGCCTTTCAATAGATGAAATATTATTTATTAACACCACCAGTCCTAATGCCACCTATTGATGGAAGACATCTCATACTCTAAATATCATCAACACATCAATGCTAGGGGCATTACTTGCACAAAATGATGATGAAGGTAGAGAAAGAGAAATTTATTATATCATCCGTACACTTGTGGGATATGAGCTCAACTATAGTCCCATCAAACATGCCTACCTTACGGTGGTTATCACGACTCAAAGACATGAATTACATGTTGAACCATCAAATAAAGCTTGTCATAATAATATATCCTTTAAAATATTTCCTCAACAAAGTAGCTTTGACAGGTTAGTTAGCCAAAAGGGTAACGATACTAAGTGAATATGACATTTAGTATGCTAAACAAAAAGCCATAAAAAGACAAGTTATAGCCAACCAACTTGCAGATGCTCCTACACCAGCGGACCGTCCATTGGTTTTATATTTCTTAGACAAGTCTATATTCACATTGGAAGCTATATTTTGATAGATCTCAGACAAGTCATGGTTTAGGAGTGGGTCTATTGTTTGTTACACCCGAAGGAGATACCATACCTAAGTCATTCTAAATTTCTTTCTCTTGTACCAACAACCTAGTAGAATATGAGGCTCTACTCACAAAACTTCGCATGGCTATCAAATGGAAGATCAAGAGTCTTTAGGTATAGGGAAACTCACAATTGGTTATCTGACAAGTGAATGATGACTATGACACAAGGGATGAGAAGCTCACTCCTTATAAATAGATGGTTGTGTTACACCCCAATTGTGTAATTACTATTTACTATTACTATGTAGGGTAAAATGTGAATGTAATGTGAATTTTGGAGATGAATAAATTGTGCTCGTACCATATTATCAATGTGAATGTTATCTCATTTTATATTACCTAAGTTGATGTTATTCATGGTGAAATACTGCATATAAGTGAATGAAAAGTTATTGAATTATTATTATTCTAACTTTGGAGATGTTTATGTATACTGCATATGTTATGAACAATTGACTGTCGTGTACATGTGTTAGTGGATGTAGGTATGTGTTCAATTCCTCCAGGTAGAGGGGAAGTATCACTTAGGAGAAGATCTTGGTCGGGTAATCAGTAAAAGTAAACTATCTGAGCATATACACACCACATTAGAATAATTGAGTTGAGACAGTTTGTGGGTGTGATAGGGAAAAAATACTTGTTAGAAAAAGAGCAGCAAACAAAAGAGTGCAAATAACAACTAAAAACACCCTACACCTCAAGATTAGCCTAAATATTAACTAAACTAAGCAAAATGAAAGATTTCACCTTGTCTTGAATCGATCCTTTGGTTGGCCCTTCGATCTTTGATGTTGTATACTCCTTTGGTGGAAAGAGATACAAGCTATGAGATGAGATGAGGATGGAAAATGAGTGAAAAATGGATGCAAGTATGAAAATTTGGCTAAGTATGGCTCAAGAGGAAATTTTGCAAGAGTTTGGCTACCATATATGATCTCTCCCAAAATGAGAGAAAAGAGGGGGTATTTATAGAGATTTTGGAATTCTCTAGGGAAATGGATGGCTGAGACTGAGCCACCAAGATCAAGATGTAGGGCTAAGGTGAGTTGAGAACTCACAAGCTCTCACATCTTGACATGTGGCATGTGAAGTGGCTTAAGAAGGGATGATGTGTACATGAGGTGGAAAGAGAGTACATGACATGGAGGTACTACATAGTACCTTGGGATTGGACAAGATCTCCTCATAAAGGAGGTCCTTGTCCCCATGTGGGTGAGAGGACATGTGAGGAATTAAAAATTTCTCAAATATTCTTATGGGGATGAGAGAAGGAATTTAAAATTCCTCAAATATTCTTATGGGGATGAGAGAAGGAATTTAAAATTCCTTTAAATGCATTGGGGGATTAAATGTGAATTAAAAATTCACATGGGGAATGGAGTGCCTTCTTCAAAAAGAGAAAGCTTTTAATAGGGTTGACTTATTTAAGTGATTAAGGTTGTGCAAGTACCTGATTAGACAAATTAATTATGATTAGAAGAGGGTTAGATTTCACATGTGACTTGATGTGACAAGTCAAAGATCACATGGGGAAGAAAAAAAGGATTTTAATATTCCTTGGAAGGATAAAAGGAATTAAAAATTCCTTGAGAGGTTGATTAGGCTAGTTAATGAAGGATTAGAGGAGGGTTAGGTGGCTAAGAGAGATTAGAGGCCAACTTGCAAAAGTTGGAGGATGTGACACATCCTAATCAAGGATTAGGCATGTGCACATCCCTAATGATGAGATTAGGAGAATAATTAAGATTAAGAAATTGATGTAACATGTGAGGAATTAAATAAATGTCATATTTATTTAATTCATTTGATGAAAAGGAGGATTAAAGAGATAAGGTATTTATTTATTAATTAAATTCCTTAGGGATTTGGCAAAATTAAGGATATTAATTAAATAATAGCGATATTACTTAATTAATGCAAATAAGGGGATGCTTAGATGAAAAGGGATAAATTTGGATAAATTAAGTGTCCAAATTTAGGTGTCTATAGTGGGTAATAGGTAAGTCATCCCTAGTTGTATGTTTGCATTTGAGAGTCTTGTTTACTTCTGCATGCATTGGGTGATGTTTATCTATTTGAAGCTTTTTAGATCTTCTTGTGCTATTACAATTATATTTACAAGTGGGATGTACATGGAAGTATGTTTATATATATGCACATGCATTTCAGTGGGATCTAACAACACATACATGCATATGTATGGATGTACCACACATAAAGACTTATCAATATGATGGTAATCGTCAATGGCTATAAGTGAAACAGATGTGAACATATATGTGTGTGTGTGTGTATAGTATATACATGTATCCATATGTATATGCATATCGATACATGCATACGCTGGAAAATGGACACGCTCATACAGATGCATCGATATAGATATACCTACACATATGTGTACATAGAGGCATATACATTTTTACATATATACATGCATACATTCAATATAATGTGTTTATTATATACTATCTTTCCTATACTCATATATATATATATATTGAATGCATGCTTACATTATAGGCTTACGATATATATATAGATACATGTTAGTATTTATATATATATATATATATTAAACATATTATATGTGTTAATTAAGATCGACTATCTCTTATTCATTGAAGCCAATTTTTAAGGTTGTTTTGCAGTCGATAGAGGTCGAAATTGACTATGTCAATGGAGGCCGATTTAATAGCTTATGATTGTTAATGCAAACTAATTATTATAAGGAATGACACATGATTTAAATCATAGCATTATGTTTGATATTGCTGTCCAATATATTCTTGACTTGGTCGACGTATTAAGAGAGACCAAGCTTGACTTTGTCTTACGTATTAAGTTGCTTAAATCGATTCATTTACCAGATGGGTTGATGGAAACCTATTGTCATGAAAGGGAAGTTGAATGAGTTTAACTACACCAAATATGAAGGAATTAGAATTGGGAATGGTGCCACCTTTGAGTTTGATTTGTTGTAGATTTCTTCTCATTGTGACAATTCAAATTATGTGTATGCTAATTGAATAAGTCTTCATATTGTTGTCACAAAACCAGTCGACCTGTAGGTGAATAATGTTGAGTATTAGCTTGTGAATTTTCCACCTTTCTAATTTGTTTCATGTGTTTCTTTGCATGAAGCTTGTTGTCCATTAACATGCCTAAACTATAGGCTTTGAGGTTGCTTGGTTGCTCTATAAATAGATGAACCATTTCATTTGAAAAGGACACATTCTTTCCCAATAGATTATACATCCTTTTGCAGTTCATTATTTTTGAGTTATTACCAACCATACTTGCCTTATTTTATGAGTGATAGAGTGTTCTATTGTGAGTAAGAGGTGACATTGTTGTTTGAGAGAAGTAATCTATCAACAAGTGAGATAGAGTTGTTTGTGAGGAGATGATTATCAAGCTAATTATTGTTGGAGAGGGCTGCATTGTTGTCTTTAGTTTGGACAAGCGATAACAGGTATGGGAATCTCTTCTTCTTTGATTATTTTAATTTTGAAAGATATATCTTGTATGTATGGTTGAGAGGCCTTTTCCAGTATATGCATTAGAGAATTTATATTATTTTGAAAAGGAATTTGAAGCTTTTATGTTGTTTTCTTAATGTGTTAAAAGTACTCCATGATGGGAGAGATTTCTTGACATAGGTATTTAATTATACTAGATATGTCAAAGAGATTGCTTGACATAGATATTTAATTATACAAGATATTTTGACGACATAGGTATTTAATTATACTAGATATGTTTGAACATAGGTTGCTCATAGATAGTTATTTGATTATAGATAACTAGTGGGTTACTTTAGGGTTGAGAGGTTTAGTGAAACCTAATGGGTTAGAGTTGTTGCTTGATTAGTGTCAATACACACTTAAATACAAAGATATCATATAGACAAGAGTGGCTCATAGTGTAAACCCTTTAAGTCAAAGAGGTGATAATCTCGAATGGAATCATCTTTTGGATATGACAATTCTTCGATTGAGACCATGCAATGTGTTTGTATTTACTCCATAGTAGGAGATGGGTGTTTATCATAAGTATTATATACTACGTATGATTGAACATGAAAGGAACATATGGTACACTTAGCTAAGTTATTCATTTAACTAGGAAAGCTTGTGTTTACTCCTAGCATAGTTAATCTAGTAAGGGAGGGAGTTTGTGTACTTAAGTGTAAGTAGGGTTATTCCAAGTATGAAGGTTATCTTTGGGATGATGGAATATCCATTGAAGGAAATGCATAGCTTGTACTTACTAGTTAAGTAGGTTTATTCCAAGTAGAATAATATGGTTGTAGATTATCTGGGATGATGGACTATCCATTGAAGGAAATACCTATGTGTAGCTTAGCATAGCCTTAATTAAAATCGGCCTTGGGTAGTGTTTGTGATAGATGAATTCATTCAAAGTATTGAATGAGAAAACTTTGGCCAAAGTAGTGTGAATCTCTAAGACTCCACTTAGTTTGTGTGACTACCAAGACTACACTGTCAGTTCACCATGATCCAGTATTACATGCTAGATAAAGATTGTGGGATTATAAGTTCTAGTTATGTATGACACAACACTATGTTCGGTTGTCATTATCAGTTACTCTACCAATCTCTTTATCAATTACTCTACCAATCTCGTTATCGAAGGGAAGGGCCATCTATCGAATGATATATGTGTGGGGGACCACATTATGAGACCGTGGTTGGTGGAAAAGCATATGAGTGATGCTTCTCCTCCACAATAGGCGATAGAAGAACCAAGATTTGAAAGGAAGGATCCTAGATCATCTAATAGCTATTTGTTCTAAAGCTCATTGGAGCTATGTATGTAAATGTAAGTATTCTTGTATTATTGCAACTTATGAAATTATTGTAATGAAATTGAATCTTTATTGTAAAATGATATGGAATCATGTTCTTATGTTCTCAATAAAAGAAATAATTTTTTTATTGCAATGACTTGTTACTAAATTTATTTACTCGCAAGGTGTAAATTTAGAAATTTTTACTGCATTGAAGGGTTGGCATGTTACATGAGGTATCAGAGCTACTAGGTTCAATGCTGAAACTTACACAACAATGTGTAAAGCTTATCATAAGATAATGGTTGAAAATTTCTTGTTCCACAGTGGCAAGAGAAAATAACATAGGGAAGTAAAAAGGAAGATGAGAATTACTGGGAATTTGCGTAAATTGGGATTAGATAAGATTCGTCCTTGGAGTAGGAACTCCTAAACCAATAACTTATGATATTACCTGGGATTGCAGAAGATTATGCAATTGGGTTATGTAGGAAGGTTACGAAGAATAACTACTATATACCTTTATCCTACAAAATAGTTATATGACTCTAAGGGGATGGGAAGAAATGAGATAACCCCTTAATAGTAGAAATTTGTAGTTGTAAAGAGTCAAGAATTCTTGGAGTTAGTGAAAACACTATGAATCTATGTGAATGTAATGTCAGCATAAAATAGATCAAAGTAGAGAGTCAACGAAGAAGGTATCCACAAGGTTGGAGAACTCTTGACATAAATCTAATTATTGCATAAGGATAGGATCTTGCAAGAAAAGAGTTAGTACCTAGGAAATGAGAAAAGCCTAAAATGGCCAGAAAGAAGTAATCAATGACGTGGGAATGGTTCCACCAACCAAAATTGATGAGATTATTGGAGTTTTGATTAAAATGAGAGAAAGAGACCAAACAAATTTGGTATCTCTAAAAGGCTATGAGAGAATAAATTACCAAGAAGTGGGCAAAGTCACTTAAAAAGGTGAATATGAGAAAGAAACCTAAAGTGGTAAATCAGGTCGGTCTAACCAAAGGTTTGGATAGTACATAGATTGGTTGGAGTATAAGATGAACTCACCAGCATGTCTGCAAAAAAAAACAACATTCGTTTAGAGGTTCCAAAAGGAAATGGAATACAATAAAGCACTATGTGTCAGAACAATAGAAGTTGCAAGGAAAACAACATTCTAAGATGAAAATAACATCAACAAAAGAGGCTTGTGAGCATGGATATTCCTCCACCAAAAAGTATATTGGAAAGAAAATGGGAATATTAGAGTGTCTCTTAACTTGTAAAGTTGTTGATTATTCATTAGATCTCCTATTGGATGATCCAAAATGTTGAATCTATGATATAGAAAACAACGATGAATCTAACTTTGGGAAAAAAGTATATTCGAGGTATACCATGAGGCAAGGTAAAGGCAATAAAAATCCAACAACAAGGAATGACAAATCCTTTCAAAGAAGCAAGTGTTTGCTAGGAGTTCAAATTTGAGTAGATCAAAAGTTGTGAAAACACTAAGGGGGGAAGGAAGAGAGTGGATTGACTTAGGTTAAGTACCCCACCCAATGAAAAACGTAGATATTTTTTCAATTTGGAAGAACTAATGAATTCTTCACAAGTCATGATGTCAATTAAGTCATACATTTTATGACCACAAGGAAAAAGGTATTGGGATTTTTGGAGTAAGATAAATGGAAAGGTCAAGGATTATGACCTATTATTATCCCATACCTTCTATTTATCTGATTGAAAGATCAAACAATATTAACATCGATGCCTAGAAAAGGATAGGCAAATAATTTGATCATGATAGGGAAGATCATTGCCTATGGAATTGGCAAGGGAAGATATAGATTATTCGTGATTAGAAGAAAGTGTCTCCACTACTCTTCTATGCCTTATAAGGTGTAATGGCATAAAATTGCACCCCTCACAATTTCACATACATTCTTGCATCCACTTTAGTGTCCACTCCCTTAGCATTTTAGCCCCTGCATCAGCCTTTTTCCCTTCTTAGGATGCTTCAACACCCCTTTTCAGCAGCTACCCTCACGTGTCAGCTTTGCATCGAACTGTGTGCCTTTCTCATTCACATTGTTTTGTAGTGTGATGTGTCCAGACACTAGTGTGTCACGTGGACGTTCGCGCACCGCGCTAGCATCCTGCGACGTTTCAATGTTCTAACGACCGTTTATGTGCATGTTTTCCACTTTTCACCTCCTTTGGTCGGTGGTAATGGCTTGAGATGCCTTGTAACCACCCGAGAAGCTTCTTTTTGCTTCCTTTCTCTCCTTAAATGTTATCTTTTCAATTTTATTGCTTCCTCCAAGTGCTTCTAGCTTCATTCTAACTCCTCTCTAGCTTTGGCTCTAGCTTTCCACTCTCCAACTCTTGCTTGCACAACTTCACATAGCTTGCTACACCAGCATTCTTACATCTTTTCAAGCTCTTACAACACTCCTTGCAACACTCTTGGCTCTTGTAGCTCTATCTCCCTTATTTCATGTTTGTGAGCATCTTGGGATTTCATATCTCCTATCTATTGCATCCTTACTTCATGATACGGGTTCTCCTCCTTGAGTGGGGATTGCTTTTATCACCTAAATTTTGTGATGCGGGTTCTCCTCCTCAAGCAGAGTTTGATTTTATCACTCATAATTGGTGGTGCAGGTTCTACTCCTCAGTGGGTTTTGCTTTCACCATGTGATTTATCTATACTGGTTCATTTCTCTCTATCTATCTGGTTGTTCGTGGAGGTGGGAACGCCAAAACGGGGGTTTGACTGAGGCAAACCCCTATACAACCCCAACATTTTCTCCAGATATTATGCATGCAGGTTTTGAAGACATGCACGTGCTGGAGGCTTCATCTCTTGTGTGGTTGTGAGCATTTCCTTTCTTTCTCTTATTCTCTTTATCATTTCTATTTCACTTCATTTCAGCTTTATCACATTCTGTCATTTTCCTACATTCTGTAAGTTCTTAGCAATCCGATTTTGAATCGTCATTTAGCCATTTTCTGTGATATTCTCACTTTCTGGTCCGTATGAGTCGTCAGCGTTCCTCTGGGACACTAGCATGTTGCGTTGTCGTCCTTTGGCTGAGAGCTTGTCAGTTTGTCCAGAAAAGCTTCGTGACTTGCTCTTTTTTATTCTATAACTCTTGCACTATTCTTGAGGTAGTTTAGGGAAGTTCGCCCCATGAGGCTCTCTGAATGAAGAGAACTCATGAGTAGCGAATCCCCCTTCTCTACATATGAGAATTTAGATAACGATGTTATTTTTATATATAAAGTAGTAATATTATATATTATGAAATATATCCATGTTGTGAAGTGACTTGACACTATAACTTATTGTGCTAAGAGACCTAGGGATGATAAGGTTGAGCTATTAAGCCATAGAGATGGAGTGAAAGATAAGGTAGGATGTGACGTTATATCAACCACATCAAAAATCTCTTTATGAGAATGATTATTTGATCATACTTTATACTTGAATGAAACCCTAGGTTTAGAATAACCTAGTAGGGACGAGAAGTTCATTTGATTAAAGAGAGAAACCTTAGGTTAAGTTTTACCTATTGGGTTGGAATATGTACTAGACTACTCATTAACACCTTCCAGTTGGGAATAAATTGGTCTTGATTAGAACCTAAAGGGGTAGAGTAACCTATAACATTAGACTAGTCATTGATTGAGGACTCTATCCTAAGAATTGGAAGGGAATATTGAGTTTGAGATTCACTCATGTAGATGTATAAATCACTCAGCTTATGAAATTCTATATGGTTGGAAACATAGGTGGGATACCTAGTGAGTTAAAGTAGCTACTTGGTTAATTACTATACACTCATGAAAGGAAGTCATATTGATGACAAGACTCTACTTTGATTGGCTCTTATATTAAAAAGGGATATTCTCTCAAAGGGAAGCATCTATTGTTATGTCGGGACATCATAGAATTTTCATTTAGTGTAAAATGTTGGAAATTTTACTAAGTAGAACACTGGGGTGTTATATGTGCTCAAATAGGATATACCGAAGTTGGGACTCACCTATGTGATTAATTGAATCCATGGAGCTAACGAGAAACATACGTGTTTGGTAATTAGGTATGCAATTAAATTTGATATCTTCTAGGGACCAACATGATTGAACGAGGATTAATAGTCAAAATTAGTACCAATTTTATTGGGAAAATTATATTGAGTTGAAAGATAGATTACATCTTTGAAAATAATCCAAGGATAGAAGAAATCCATGGTATGGATTTCCTAAGATAAATTGGGTTTATCTCAAAAAAAACTTATAACCATTATTAAATGGGAACTAAAGATGGCGTGAGATCATAAAATAGGTTTTCACTTAGTCAAAGAATATACTATTATTGGATATTGTTATCTCCAAAATTGCACCCTTGCTAAGTTGCAGAACTTAGCATTTTTGAGAAACATGGGAACATTCCTAGGCTCATGGGTTGCGTAAACTTGGAATGGAACTCTAGAGAAGGTTGGCTCCTAACGTACTCACCTAATCTACTTCTTGTTGGGAAAAGGGTAAGGAGGCAACATGAAATGAAACTAAACTCCTATGGTGATGTACCTAAATGTTATCTAAAACCTATAAAGCTGCTTATACACAGTTTCAATCAACAACAAGCTTAACATGCACAACTAAAATACTTATATGCTTTGCATAAATATTTCATAAGAAGGACCTAATGCATACAATCCTAGAAGGAAAAACTATTTTTCACAACTTGAATCAATTGCATCTAACATAGCTTATAACCTGAAAATACATGTACTTTGTACAAAAAGGTGCTACTAATGAGACGCAAAGACAAGGAATGAGGAAAATTCACAAGTAATTGTATCAATCACTCAAATGCACACAATAGAACAAAATATTAAGAAGGAAAAATTACTTATCTTTATTGATCTCCAAGGTCTAAATTGCTATACAAGTCTGTAAAAGAGTTACAATACTGTCTCCTACTAAAAGAAAACTCCAAAAATGAGTTACAATACTGCTGGAAAAAGAAAGAACTAACTTATAAGCTGGTGTTTGAAGTTACTTATGATTTTTTGAATCTTTCCCCACAGATATACTTCTAGAAGCTTCTTGGTCGTGTATAACCAAAAAACCCTAAAAATAGCCCCCAAAACCCCTCCAAAATGACTCCAAAGTGAAGAAAATTCAAGCCTTGTCCTTACCCATCATAAAAGCATGAGAAAATGCCCCTTGATGCTCTCATTCCCAAAAAAACCTAGTCAAAAACAGCCCACATACTTTCCACATGTTTAGCACAAGTCATCATTATTCAACCATATCTCCAAACTATTTTGACTCATACCTTTGGTGTGTACAACACACCTCTATCTTGCACATTCAAAACAATAAATAAAGTGATTTACAATTTATCACTTTAATAATATTTTCACATTTTCAAATTGATGCAAGGAAAGAAAACACATGAGTCATCCATGCTTTAAAAGACCCTAAATCTGCTCCAAATTGAGTCAAACAAGCCTATATTCTCTCCAAAGGTCAACTAACCTCCCCAACTTCCCCCTATATGCTTGCAAAGACATAAAACTACAATTAAATCTGTTTAAACCATTTACATGGCATAATGCATCACTTTTGCATTAAAAATAACACTTAACTAAGTGATTTATAACACATCACTTAGTCAAATGCTTTACATTTTAGAGTGAATGCAAAATAATACATATGTTACTTGGACCATGTGGGAAGTGAAAAGCAAAAATTTCTAAGTTCTAAAGGACTCCTAAGCTTGACATATACAAGGGGACATACATGAATGCACTAGGAAGTGAACTAAGCATGAGGTATTAGTTTGTTTGCAAGGTTTTTAAAATATAAGGTAAAAAAATACCTTCTTCCTATCGGCATTCATTAGGGTTGAAACCCTAGAAACAAAAGCGATGCAAAAAGTTTTCAAAGGCATTCATTCTAACTTTGCAAGTTCTGGAAAAATCCTTTGGTCGACATAGGGTTTTTATCCTGCACTTTCATGGCGTACTTCTGGAAGTTTAAAGTGGCATCTTCAACATATTTTTGTGTGAAACAATATACAAAAGCTTAGGTGAGCTTCTGGTGAACACATTTTTTATTTTCTCTTTTCATTTCTATAGGAAAATGCGCTCTAACTCGTGCTCTTTAAGTGCAAAAGTTGAACACTTCGTTTCTTGTATCCATCTGTGATTCTTTCCTACATTTCTCTTGGAATTTCTATGCCACGACTATGTGTTTCAAATGCACATTTCAAGCATATTTTGTAGGAAATATAGAATAATGGCTGCAACCTCATCTATTTGTAGGTACTAGGGTTTTTTACTTACTTGTGATTGAGTTCCTTCATTATAAAACCTGAGGGTTTTAGTTTTCACTTTCATGGCACAACTCCACATTTTGGTTTACCTATAATTTCTCTTTTTGAAATCAAATCCTAGTGTGCATTTTATATGGCCATGGCTCAGCCTTTCCCTCAACATATGCACACGTTTCTACATTTTCATTCTATTTCAAACCTTAGACTCCGTCCTTTAAATTTTATACTTGCAAGCAAAATTTGAGTTTGATCTTTTGCTACAGGTGCTTGAGGGTTTCTGGCTTTCATTCGTGGCCATCTGGGTTATCTATGTAACTCCATTATATCATTGTCACAAGGATTTTGAGACTCCTACATTGGTCTCATCTTATGATCCATGTCCTTTATACTTGTACTTGACTATGATTCTCTAAACATCTTGTTTCTTTGTATAACCATTCTACCATTGAGTTCATGTTCTTGTCATTACCTTTACTAACTTTAATTATTGTCCTTGAAATCCTAAGACCTCGTCTATCACTTCACATCATTATCTAACATTCATTTAGATTGGAAAGATCTCTTGTTTGCACTTCTTCAAGTGGGTCAAGATTGCCTCAAATTACTCCTTTAAACATTGTTGATCCTAGAAGGATGATGTTGAATTTGGATCCAAGGTCATGAAGACCAATTGAACAATAATTTATTGTCAATGATAACTTACCTTCTAAGAGTTTGACAACTCCAAACAGAGCTTGCATGGCTATCCTTATGTTGAAGTGTGACCATCATTATTTTTATCTGAGACTTAAAATCTTTATAATATTTAACCATCCTTTTTCTTTGAGAGGACTGCCACTCTTAAAATGGTTGAAAATACATCTCCTTAGCTTGAGTCTTTGTTTTTTAGCATAATGGTAGTCTTCCTGTAAGTGAAAATATTATCCTACATGATCATTTTCTTCTGGAATGACTTGCATGGAAGAACTAACCATGATCATTTACTTGTCGATTGCACTTGCTCTTTACTGTCATAATTTTTTATTGGTTGTTCTTGTCCTCGTGAAACTTTTATTCCTCTAACTTCACCAACTACTAATTCCTTCTTGACTAGAATGTGAGGACACAAATCTTTCAAGCAAGAAACATAAACAAACCATTCTATATTGGCTACTCCACCTATCAGAGGAGTGAGTAGTGACTACAATGTTATGCTTTTGACATAACTTCACTAGGCTCTGACTTTCACATAGACTACCACTGTACCTTTTGTATGATCATGTTGTCCTTATAATGTCTCCACTATTCCAATGAGAAAATATTTTTCATTTATGATAGTGATGTCAACAACTCACTTTCATGGGTGATGAGTACTTGTTCAAGGCTGATAAGTGATATGATTTCACACTCCTATCCCTCTCAATAAACCAAGTGGGCAGCATGTTGGGCTCAACCCTTGTGGGAGCCCATTTCACTCCACATGCTATGATGTCAATTGAAACAATCCAGCAATAAATATTTCACCTATACCTACACAATGAACAAACATGTTAGATAAAAAAGAGCGTATGATAGATGTTTATGATAGCCTTTATGTTTTCTTGGACATCTGTGGTATGCAAACTATTTCAATGCTTTATGAGGATTAGGCTATATTTTTGTAGATGTTGTACATGTAAAGATTGGTGATCCCGAGCTCTAACAAAATCTATCTCACAGATTCAGGAAACCTTGGAGCAACTAGAAAGCAACTTCAATAGGCTGGAAAAGTGGGAGGGAGGCTAAAACAGATGCAAAAGTTCAACTCAACTGGGATTCGTCATTCAGGCAATGACGGATCCCCTTTCTTTCCATATGTATTTTACTTTTATGTATCTATAAATGTATAGTCTATTTCCTTTTAGTGTATTAAAATAGTTAGTCCCATGGCTTGTGTGGGACACCATACATTTATGATTATCAATAAAGACTAATTTTATGCAACATTTGTTCTCTCTCTCTCTCTCTCTCTCTCTCTCTCTCTCTCTTTTATGTTGTATGCATTTGCATAATATAATAATGTAGTCTAGTTGATAAATTCTCTATGCATATGGATATAACATAGCAGAGTAGAATGTATACCTTTTACTTCACTTTGTAAAATAAAAAATAGCTCTACCTGATTCAAAAATTTGCTATATATTTGTCTGCTAAACATCTTGATCAGTTTCCCGAGCTTATCCATTGGGCACAAGGTCACTTAGAAAATTGTCAAGACTTGAAAAACAGTCTTGTACATTGTTGTAACTCACCATATCAGTGCATGATACCTTGAAAACTTATCCCAAATACCAAAACTTCAGATCAACACTACCTAAATGTGCAAAACAACACTTAGGGAATTGAAAATTTGCATTTAAACTAATGTGCAACAACACTTATTGAAACAGAAAACTCCTAAACTAGCATGTACAAGGTAGATCATACCTCAAAACAAAGTTTGAGGTGTATCCCATTAACTGGGATAGGAAAAAATTCTCCATCCATTTTTGACAATTGAAAAGCATTGTGTTCCTTGCACTCAGTAATGACAAACAAGCCACTCCACATATTGTCAAACTTGGTGTGTTTTCCTAGCCTACTCTTTAATTCATCCTACTTGAGCACAATATCTCCTTCTTTAAACACCCTAGGTATTGCTTTCTTGTCAAAGACTCTCTTTGTTTGGAGTTGATGAAACTCCATGGACTTCATGGCTTTATCTGTTATCTCTTCTAGCCCCATGAGCTGTGCATATCTAAAATCCATTGGATCCTCCTCCTCAAACATCTCAAGTTAGTTCATAATATCAAGAACAGGAAGCTCAACAGATAAAGGGAGTCTTGCCTCTTTACCATACACCAACATATAAGGGGAGTTTCCAATGGATCTTTTTGGAGTTATTATATCTGCCCACAAGGCATATTTCAACTTGGTATGCCAAGTTCGTTGATTATCCTCCATGATTCTCTTGATAATCTTTATCATATTCTTGTTGGTTGATTATGTCAAACCATTACCTTAAGGGTAATAGTTTGATGATGTATTCAGGTGAATACCATTCTTGACAGCCCAATCACTCACCCTCATTCCAACAAAGGCTAAGGAATTGTCTAAAATAATAGACTCAGGTACACCAAATCTGGTTATCAAATCATCATAAAAGTTGAGAACAACACTTTCATTGGCTTCCTTCAAAGCTACTGCTTCGGTCCATCTAGTAAAATAGTCAGCTACAGTGAGGACCCATCTAGGACTTGCACTAGAAGGTGGGTTAATTGGTCTTATAAAATCAATACCCCACCTCATAAAAGGTTGTTCCACTTCGATAGGATGCAAAGGCAAAGCCGGCAACCTCTCTTTTCCCGCAAACAAGGCACACTTAATACATTTTCTTGCCCAAGCATGGGCATCTTTGAAAATGATTGGCCAATAATAACCAGCTCTCATGATCTTCCAAGCTATGGTTCTTGGGTAAAAATGTCCCCTAGTTGTTCCATCATGAAACTCATGAAGAACCCTATCAATATGATCATTATCAATGCATCTCAATAACACATCATTGTGGTATTTTCTAAACAATACACCATTAACTAGCACATAAGGAATTGACTGCAACCTGAAATACCTCCTTATGTCCTTGTCTAAACCTTGTGGACACTCACCAGTCTGCAAGAAATGGACCATATCTTGCATCCAACGTGTACCCAATGCAAGTGCAACAATCTGAGGCTCGTTATTTGTCACAAGGAAAGCCTCTTGAGCTTCTTGAGCATCTTTAGACCTTGAAGAAAGATGTTCACACAACCCTTTACTCTTTACAAACTTGGTAATTTTGATGTCAATGTCATATTCCATGACTTTCATAATCCAACCTGCCCTCTTTTCCCTCTTTTCATTCAAGTCAAAAGCTCAAAACGAATTCCTTGACACTAGGATGGGAAACCATGAGATGAACCTTGTTATTAGAAATCAAATGCTTCAACTTTTCAAACTTCTAATAATAGAAAGTACATGCTTTTTCACAAAAGTATACCTTTGTTCATAGTCCTCTAAACCTTGACTGAAAAAAGTAATAGGTCATTCTAAATTATCATTTTTCTATTGTACCAACATTGTAGAAATGGTTTCTATGCTACCAAAGGTATACATAATAAAATCATTCGCAAAATTAGGATCTACCAAAGTAGGAGCTTCTGATAATGCCTCCTCGATTTCTTCAAAACTATGCTTGGCCTCTCTAGTCTAGCTGAAACTTGCATTCTTTTTCAACATAGTAGTTAGTGGTTTCAAAATATTTGCAATATCTGGAATAAATCTTCTCAAAAAGTTAATTTTTCCAAGAAATCTTTGCAGCCCCTTCTTATGGCTAGCTAAAGGAAAATATAAGATAGCACTTACTCTCTATGGATCAATGGTAATCCCCTGTTTTGACACTACATGTCCAAAAAGCTTACCTTCATGGACAACAAAGATACTTTTTTGGGGGTTGAGGGATATACCATTTTTCCTACATCTCTCAAACACTTATTTCAAATGGGAAAGATGCTCATCTGGATTTTTAGAAAACAATGTTATATCATCAAGGTAAATGAGCACTAGCTTATAGATCAGCCCTTGAAATGCCATGTCCATTTCCCTTTGAAAAGTGGCACCAGTGGTGGATAGGCCAAATTACATTCTTTTATAGGCCATAGTGCCCCACTTTGTGGTAAAAGCAGTCTTATATTGATCCTCTTCCTTTACTAATATCTGGTTATAACCAGAATAAAGATCAAGCAAGGAAAACCTTTCAGAACCAGCAGCAACCTGAAGGATCTGCTCCATAGAGGGAAGTGGGTAATGATCTTTTAATGAGGCTCTATTGAGGTCTCTAAAATCTACACAGTGCCTAATCTCTCCATTTTTTTTTCTAACTGGGACAAGGTTAGAGACCCATGATGTATGCTTGATTGGTAAAATGATGCCTCCCTCAATCAGCTTAGTCAATTCTTTTATCATAAGAGGCTCAATTTTTCAATTTAAAGGCGTTTGTTTCTGCCTAAAAGGTTTTGCATTTGGCTCTAATTCTATAGTATGTTGGGAAATTTTAGGATCAAAACCTTTTAAATCAGAATACTCCCATGCAAAGACATCATAAAACTCTTGACAAAGTGCAATAAAGGCCTACATCTATCTTCATGGTAATAGATCTTACCAATTTTAAGGAGCTTACTTTTGAATATTTCAAGCTCTTCATAATGCTCCTCTTTGATTTGCATGTTGGTTTTTCCTTTCTTAAGCTGATCATCAGTGTTGAAAATAGATTCTAAGGTGACCAAACCCTTGGGTAATTTGTTTATCCTTAACTATATGATCTAATCATCATACTGTTGCTTGAGCTTCTCTTGATTTACCACTAAAAATTCATCTTCTTCAAGCAAAAAACTAAGTACCTATTCATCACTCTTGAAAACTTTCCAATGAATATTGTTGTCAGGAATAGATGGCCTTACAAAAAATTTAACATATTGCTGCACTTTTTCTTTCTTAATATCATTAGGTATGTCAAACTGAGCACCTATTGCAGCTATCCTATCTACATGTTTATTTTGAATCCTAGGTATAGAAATCAAATTGAAGGCATCAAATTCTTCTATCATATCCCATACTCTATGTTTGTAAGACTTGAATACATCATTCTTTGTAACATGTAGATTTCTTACCTGATTAACAATTAACTCACTATCACCAAATACCTATAGGTTGGAAATCTTCCTCTTTCTAGCCCATTCTAACCCCTGAATCAAACCTTCATATTTAGTTGTATTATTAGTACAAGAAAATGCAAAATGAAAAGTTGAATAGTACTTGTAACCTTGTGGAGATACAAGCATTGCACCCCCACTAGCTCCATTTCTACTTCTTGAACCATCAAAGAACATTTTCCACACCTCATTTTGTTTCTACCCAAGTTGTTGATCAACCTTATTTTCAAGGTTTGGAATAACGGAATCTGGCTCATGCATCATGTATACACCTAGGCCTCTATCTTCAATGTTCTTACCTAGTTCATCCTCTAAATTTTCTACTTCCCATTCATTCAAAAGGATATCTAGGATATCCTTAGTTTGAGTACTTGGTTCTTGAGTAGCAACATGCTCATTACTATAAAAAACAACACAATTGGCATTTATGGCACTTGGTACATAGGGATCTATATGGTCCTTTTCTATTGATTCAGAATTAATGGTTACTTTTGTCCCATAACTAGTCTTAAACAACATGTGAGACCAATGTGAGGACAAGTAACCACCTATTTTGTAAGTAAAATCTCTAGATAAACATAAGGAAAAATATGGTGGCAAATCAATAACAAAAATTTCCTGCGAGATGGAAAAGTTTGGGCAGGCATGTAAAGTAAGGCTAAAATCCTTAATGACACCTACGGTGTTAATGGTTGTCCCATCAAGTTGGACCACTCCCTTTTCAAGAGGCTAATATTTCAATCCTAGCCTATCAACAATTTTCTTGGGCATAACAAAATTACTCGCCCCTGAATCTATCATGCAGTTATGAACCAATTTATCCCCTATTATCAAAGACACATAAAAGGGTGGAGGTTTAACACCATTACCTGACTACCCACTATTAGTTTGAGGTGTGTTTGTAAAAGCAACCTTGACTTGATCAACTGGAATCTCACTTGACACATTCAAATCAGATAATGCAGACTTTAATAAATCTTTTTGTCCTGGGATGGACAAGGAATCCCACATAGACATAGTTACATTAATTTTCTTCATGTGCTCAATAATGTTGAAAGGTGTTGATTGGGGCTAGTTCCCAGGATGCTCCCTACTAGTTCCTTGTACGTTTCTTTGCAGTATGTGTGGCACTTGAGAGTTGGATGGACCAACAACTTTCTTTTCTTTTTTTACCGATTGTCCAATTTCAAAATCCCTGTTCTTGGCTCTAGTATTAGCTGCTATTAGAGAATAATCTTGATTGACCCACAAAACTCCTCTCCTTGCCAATTTAAGAGAGTGGTATCACTTGGAGGTAGCTCCTATTGTTGTGGAGATTCAACATTAGGTGCACTAGGCTGCACACTTGACACACTCTGCACCATCAAAGTTTGATTAATCACCCCATTTAAGCAAGTAGCCTAGATATGGGGTTGATTACAAGGGAAGCACCACTCATACTCTTGTGCAAGGTTATTTTGAATAGGGACTAACTCCTTAGATGAACTGAGTGGATTCAGGTTGTATGCTTGGAAGGGCCTTTTGTTAAGGTTTTTCCTTGCACCTTGATTATTTACTTGATAAAGCAGCCTATTTTCCTGATAATGCTAGTTATGTGCTTGATTTTGAGGTTGGTATGACTTAAAACTTTGAAACTGCTTCTTCTTTATGTTCACCAACTCATTTCCAAATGAATGAAGTAAACCCTTTATCTCTTGTAGCTCAAGAGTTTGGGTTGGGACAACTTTTTCTTGACTAGTAGTAGCTGGTAATACAGGGACAATAGGTAAAGGAGCCAAAGGTGGTATTTGTAAAGGCATGGAAGGATGAATTTATGGGAATATGGGCATAGGTGGTCTAGGTGTTATCTTACCTACTTGGATAAGACTATTTTTAACCCTCACTACAATATCAAATGCAGCTGATAGAGAAGTACCTCCCATGGATTGTATCATAACAGAAATATCATTGTTAAGAGCCTTCAAATAATAAAGAAATGCATGCTCTGGAGAAGGTCTTACTATGATAGGAATTTTGCTCCATGTCTTTTGAAAGTGAAAGTTGAAGTTTGTCATTTGCTCCTAAGGGGCTTTCTTGATTGTAGTCATTTTTTCAACTAACGACAAGTGATCAGACTTATCTTCAAACTATTTATTCAATGCATCTCCCAACTGATCCCAATTTGCAATAGAACCAACTTCCAAACTTCTAAGCCATTGAAGAGCTTTCCATTTTAGTGAAGCAGCTAGCATCCTAACTACAAAATTTTCCTCAGTGATGTGATGAACTCCACATAACGAGGCCACATCCCTGATATGCTCAATGGGAGTAGTTTGATCCTCTCCTGTAAAAGAAGGAAAAAAATTCAATGCAGCCATAGGAATATCATCATGTTGTTGCAAGTTAAGTGGAATGCCTCCATTAAAGGGCACAAAAGGTTGATTTATTTCCATTGGATTGGCTTGAACTAGATTAACAGGCACATAAACTAAAGGTACAGATACTCTAGTTACTGTTGGTCTGAAACTAGGAGGTGTTGATTGAACTCCTTTTGATGAAATAAGAGTTATTTTTTTTGTTCTTCCACTTCTCCTAGGTGGTGACAGTTGCAAGTATTCAAAATGAATGGCACTTCCTCTTGTTTGCATCCTTCTTATAAGTTGTTCTGCACTAGTTTTTGTTAAACTAGAGCTTTAGAGTTGCCAAATATGTTGATTTAACCTCTCAAAGGTATGAAAACTACTAGTTGCATATCAAAACCAGAAACAAACATGTATTTTCTTAAACTATCTTGATTCAATAGTCCCATTGCGAGTGCCAAAAACTATTATCTCCAAAATTTTACCCTTGCTAAGTTACAAAACTTAGCATTTTGGAGAAACATGGGAACATTCCTAGGCCTGTGGGTTGCCTAAACTTGGAATGGACCTCTAGAGAAGGTTGGCTCTTAAGGTACTCACCTAATCTACTTCTTGTTGGGAAAAGGGTAAAAAGGAAACATGAAATGAAACTAAACTCCTATGGTGATGCACGTAAATGTTATCTAAAACCTGTAAAACTACTTATACACACAGTTTCAATCAACAAGTTTAACATGCACAACTCAAATACTTATATGCTTTGCATAAATATTTCATAAGGACCTAATGCATACAATCCTAGAAGGAAGAATTTCTTTTCACAACTTGAATCAATTGCATCTAACGTAGCTTATAACCTACAAATACATATTTTTTCTACACAAAGGTGCTACTAATGAGCCACAAAGACAAGGAATGAGGAAAATTCATAAGTAATTGTATCAATCACTCAAATGCACACAATAGAACAAAAGATTAAGAAGGAAAAATTAATTATCTTTATTGATCTCCAAGGTGTAAATTGCTATACAATTTTGTAAAAGAGTTACAATATTGTCTCCTGCTGAAAGAAAACTCCAAAAATGAGTTACAATACTGCTGGAAAAAGAAAGAACTAACTTCAAAACTGGTGTTTGAAGTTACTTATGATTTTTTGAAGCTTTCCCCACACATATACTTCTAGAAGCTTCTTGGTTGTGTATAACCAAAAAACCCTAAAAATAGCCCCCAAAACCCCTCTAAAATGACTCCAATGTGAAGAAAAGTCAAGTCTTGTCCTTACCCATCATAAAAGCATGAGAAACTACCCCCTGATGCTCTCATTCCCACAAAAACCCAGTCAAAAACAACCCACATACTTTCCACATGTTTGGCACAAGTCATCATTATTCAACCATATCTCCAAACTGTTTTGACTCATACCTTTGGTGTGTACAACACACCTCTATCTTGTACATTCAAAACAATAAATAAAGTGCTTTATAATTTTATCACTTTAATAATATTTTCACATTTTCAAATTGATTCAAGGAAAGCAAACACATGAGTCATCCATGCTTTAAAAGACTCTAAATTTTCTCCAAACTAAGTCAAACAAGCCTATATTCTCTCCAAAGGTCGACTAACCTCCCCAACTTCCCCCTATATGCTTGCAAAGGCATAAAACTGCAATTAAATCTATTTAAAGCATTTACATGGCATAATACATCACTTTTGCATTAAAACTAACACTTAACTAAGTGATTTATAACACATCACTTAGTCAAATTCTTTACATTTTAGAGTGAATGCAAAATAATACATATGTTACTTGGACCATGTGGGAAGTCAAAAGCAAAAATTTCTAAGTCCTAAAGGTCTCCTAAGCTTGACATATACAAGGGAACATACATGAATGCACTAGGAAGTGAACTAAGCATGAGGTATTAGTTTGTTTGCAAGGTTTTTAAAAGATAAGGTAAAAAAAATACCTTCTTCCTGTCGACATTCATTAGGTTTGAAACCCTAGAAACAAAAGCGATGCAAAAAGTTTGCAAAGGCATTCATTCTAACTTTGCACGTTCTAGAAAACTCTTTTGGCCGACATAGGGTTTTTATCCTGCACTTTCGTGGCGGATTTATGGAAGTCTAAAGTGGCATCTTCAATAGATTTTTGTGCAAAACAACATACACAAGCTTAGGTGAGCTTCTGGTGAACACATTTTGCATTTTCTCTTTTCATTTTTGTAGTAAAATGTGCTCTAACTCGAGCTCTTTAAGTGCAAAAGTTGAACACTCTGTTTCTTGTATCCCTCTGTGATTATTTCATGCATTTCTCTTAGCATTTCTATGCCATGGTTGTGTGTTTCAAATGCACATTTCAAGCATTTTATGTAGGAAATATAGAAGAATGGCCACGACCTCATCTATTTGCAGGTACTGGGGTTTTTGCTTACCTGTGACCTAGCTCCTTCATTATAAAACCTGAGGGTTTTAGTTTTCACTTTCATGGCACAACTTCGCCTTTTGGTTTACCTGTACTTTCTCTTTCATAAATCAAACCCTAGTGTGCATTTTATATTGTCGTGGCTTAGCCTTTCCCTCAACATATGCACACATTTCTACATTGTCATCTTGTTTCAAACCTCAGACTCTGTCCTTTGTATTTTTTACTTGCAAGAAAAATTTGGGTTTGATCTTTTGTTATAGGTGCTCAAGGGTTTTTGGCTTTCATTTGTGACCATCTGGGTTATCTATGTAACTCCATTATATCATTGTCACAAGGATTTTGAGAGTCCTACATTGGTCTTATAGACATGTAAAATTGACTTAACACTTATCAGAAATTTAGAATGTCTCGAAACAACTTAGAATAAACCCGAAACGACTCGAAAAGACTCTGAATCAACTTGGAATGTCTCAGATTGACTCCGAAACGACTTCGAATTAACTTGGAACATCTCAGAATGACTTTGAATCAACTCTGAATTAACTTATAACGTCTCAGAATGACTCTAAATCAACTCAGAACGACTTTGAATCAACCTGAAACATCTCAGAACAACTCTGAATCAACTTGGAATGTCTTAGAACATCTCAAAACAACTCCAAATCAACTCAAAACATCTTGGAAAGACTCTGGAACAACTTGGAACAACTCCAAATCATCTTGGAACATCTATGAACATCTCTAAAACATCTTGAATCATTTTGAAATCATCCCACGACATCTCACAATGCATCAAATGACATCGAACGACATTCAAAACCCTATTTCCTCTATTAATCGAATAATACAACATTATTTAATTAATCCACTATTTCATCATTCTCGACAAATTAAATAAATATCGTTTATTTAGTAAAGTTTTGAAAACCCTAATTCTACTATTAATCAAATAATACAACATTATTTGATTAATTCACATTTCATCATTTCGATCTATTTAAATAAATTACATGTATTTAATAAAGTCCTAATCTTATCTTATTTTGTCCTGATTAGTCAAATGACACCAATTATTTGATTACATCACTAATTCACCTTATTCCTCAGAATTAATTGAATTATTAAATCATAATAATTTAATTATCACACTTTCCTCCAAAAATTATCAAAAATCAAAATCAAAATCAAAATGGAATTAATTCATTAATATTCCTCACCCACTTTTTGATTGATAAAATCATGGATTGCTAACTAAGCAATCTAATTTTACTAACTCAACCATCTAATTCCTAATTAACCCTAACTGATCAATCAATTGCTAACTAAGCAATCAAAATCCTAACTAGCCAATCTATTCTCCAATCACCCTAATTGTGCAATAAATTTTTCACTATCTCCTCATGTCTAAATCCTCTCAACTCATTTTGACCGTTGATCTGGATATTCTCCAACGCGATCTTGACCGTTGATTCAAAATTGCTTTTCCTATAAAACAAACTCCTCTCCTCACAAATATGGAGGATAATTTCAAATTACCTTATTTAATGAAGTGTTGTTGCAATCACCATTGATAGAGCTTCAACCTTTTCAGTCAACCAAGCATTGATCATCAAGCTTTTGCACATAAGCAATGGAGGCTTTGCAGTGATACAAACAACCCAACATCATGCAAATACACTCCAAAATGGGATGGTAATCTCTTCTTTTGTTTGTTTGAATTCATTTTGAATATCTTAGGATCTCATTTCATTCAAATAGCTTAGATTTGTACATTTCATGAGTGATGGAATATGATAGATTAAGTGTTTTGGATTAGATTAGTTTCTAATTTCAATCTTGCATTTGATCTTGATTTGACATCATTTTCCTAATGGATTCCTTCCCCCTCACACATTCTGGCATGCCCAGTGGGACCTAGGTCCTTCTTACTAACATTTTTATGAGAAAATTTGAAGCCACAGGATTTCTGGAGCCTTTTGGAGATGTTTCACAGACTGCCCAGCAAAAGATCTCTTTTGACTGTCAAAAATTTTGAGCATTTGCCACAAAATCAGCGTTTTTTCCATGGGAATGGCACCTTTTCTTTAAAATCAGTTATTTTTCTCTAAAAGTGCGCTTTGCTTCTTTTTGGGTTTGCACCTGTACGAAGAATCTGAGCTTTTACAAGTTTTTTTCTGAGCTTTTGATTTTTCTTCTGAGTATTTTCTCTGGAAGACAAGTGCATGGATCTTGCACTATTTTAATGACCTTTCTTGCTAACATTTTGGTTGTTTTGCAGGAATTAATGGATTTCTATGCAGGATTTTGAAAAATACTAACTTGTTTTGTGCAAAGAAGATAATCGGTCCAAGATCTTTGAAGCCACCAAATAATTTTATTTATTAGCTTAGGAATTTCCCTTTGGTGCTTTAAAATGAACAACAACAAATCTCATATTTCAAATTTGGTGTTGTTAAAATGAACATTTTGAAGCTTTCTAAAGTAGGAATCTCCTTTTGGTGCTCTAAAATGAACAACACAATTCTCACATTTCAAATTTGGTGTTGTTAAAATAAATTTTTTGAAGCTTTCTAAAGTAGGAATCTCCTTTTGGTGCTCTAAAATGAACAACATAACTCTCACATTTCAAATTTTGTGTTGTTAAAATAAATATTTTTGAAGCTTTCTAAAATAGAAATCTCTTTTTGGTGCTCTAAAATAAACAACTCACATTTCAAATTTGGTGTTGATAAAATAAACTATTTGAAGTTTTTTTAAAGTAGGAATTCTCTTTTGGTGCTCATAAAAGAACATAAAACACTTCAATTTTGGGCTCTAAAAATGAACACATTTCATGTTTTCATAACTAGGAACCTTTAAATTTGTTGCATAAAAAGAGCACAAATGTTTTTCATTTTGTTGACGCACGTATGATTTACATTTTTGTTGACCAGTTAATGACCAGGCCTAATTTTCTTAGAAATACTTCAACTTTGGGGTTTAAAATGAACAAAAAAAAATTTGATTGTTTTCACACCATTTCTATCTAAACTGTTTGATGTCCTGAACACTTCAATTGGTGCAAAAATAAAAAGAACATTTCATTTTTGTTACTCACATATTCTTGGGGATAACATAGCTCGAGGTGTTTAAAATGAATCAATTTGCTATGAATTGTATGTCGTGTATTCATTGATTGGAAAAGCTAAATGTTTATCTTCTCCCCTCACACCTTTTGGTGATCTTGGGTGAGCAAGGATATTTTGAGCTTTGCACCTTTCTTTTCAAGCATACCTTCTTAGAGGGCTTGCCTATTGAGACACATCCCGCACTAGAGAACTCATAGGCAACCCAAGCAGTAATTTTGTTTTGGACCACTATATAAATCTTTTGTGAGTGTGAGTAAAGTTCATCACTCATTGGGTGTGGATGTCCTATATAGACATATTCTTCCTCAGTATCCTTGTGATGCGTAAAAACCTGAAAGGGCTGGAAGGTTCTTAATTGAACAAAACGTTGCATGTGTAGGTGCCCGAAAATTATATCCCCAGAACATGACTAAGAGCTAATTGTTTTAGAAGCCACACTATTATCCAAAACATTCTTTGAAAGTGGTGCATCAAAATTTACTTTTGAGAAGTTACTTTCCAAATCCAACTATAGGACCATGCCATAAGTTGCATGTAAAATCATCTCTTCGGAGCATGAGGCAAGCCCACCTAAGAGGATGGTTTCTCTCCACTGGGGTTGTAATTGTTTGTTAATGTTAAACTTTCCCAATTACATTAAAAAACAATTGTGACATCAAATTTTGTGTTTGATTTAAGGAAAAAGAACACATCAAAACAAACATTGAACAATATGGTCAAACCACAAAACCTTTGAGTTAGTGTATACTTGTGAAAGAATCCTTATGTTTGCACTCCTTGAAAGGATTTATCCTTAAAGGTTTCCGAACATTTCGGTTTTTATTTTCATGTTTCATTGATCAAAGTAAACACTTTGGTAACTATGGCTTGGGTGTTGTGATTTCACAACTTGAGCTATAGACATTCAGGTCACATAAAGTCCATTATTTTGAGTCAGTCTAGTGCTATTATATCATTTGTCATACTCAAGAACACAAAGGAAAAAAACACACAAAGGTTACAAACTACCATTCCAATTCACAATATTTTTGTTAAAAACTTAGGGGAAAACAAATTGAAGTTGCTTATAAGGTCATTACTTGAACAAGATACTTGGAAAATCAGATTGGTCACAAAGTCTATCACCCATTATTCCCATACTACTTATTTGAAATAAAAATCCAACAAAACATTAGGATCATTCCTCCACTCAAAAATTCTATGATATCAACAGTTACTTGGAACTCATAGATAGTTCAAGTATCTTTCCCACAACATATCCTCTAGACCAGAAAGTGGAATATCGACTCTAGTTCCTCAGCATTTTGATTTCTGAATAGTAGCCACATTCCAAAACAACACTCAAAATTTAGGGTTTTTGAGTTTCATAGAAAACCATCTCAAACACAATTACACTTTATGACCATCTGGCATCTGACTGCTCCCGTTCAACAACATAGAAAGAACATGGAAGCCAACAAAAGAAGTGATAGCATCCCACCAACAAACACCATAAACAACGGAAGAGAGTGATGAGGATATAAACCAAGTGACCTTATGAGAGGGTATTGAGTATCAAAACATTCCCAAAACATGTCGATATATTACCCAAATTACTCTTATCAAGGGTCACAACATCAAATAGGGAAACAACGTCAGGGATTTCAAAATCACCATCAAGGAATAAATCTAAAACATCAAATTTCCCTAGATAAAATTGAGAGAGATCTTGAGGAAATTAAACGAAAATGAAATACAACATATCATCAACGCCTTATTCAAGGTTGGAACATTGCATATCCTCAACCAATAGACATTATTCCACAAACACCTCAATATCCACATCAACAACACTTACAATATCCGCAATATCAATAAATTTTGCAACACCAAGGCATACCTCAAGTGCAATATCAAAATATACCTCAAACACAGTATCAAGGAGTTCAGCAAAATCAAGAGAAAAACAATCAAGAAAAGCCACAAAGGAAATATTACCAACCAAAAAGAAAATCCATCCGTTTGGGAGTGACTTTAGAGGTAACCATGCATGAACTAGTACAACAGGAACTTATCAAAATCAACGATAGTACAACTTATGGTGAACCAAGCTTTAAACTTCCTTGGTATAACAAGTATGAACAATTTGAGTTACACAAAATCAAGGGTCACACAATGAACAGATGTGCTACACTCAAAAATCTCATCCAAGACCTTATTGATCAAGGAGAAATAGCTATTAACATTCAAGGGCCAACTACCAATGACAACAATAATAATGTCTCAACCTCAAAAGTTGAAAGCAACATTTAAGGGCCATCTACCAATGACAACAATGACAATGTCTCAACCTCAAAAGTTGAAAACAACAATCAAGAGCTATCTATCACCAATCACATTGACAGTGTCTCTCCATCATCTAGTGAGCAAGAGGACATACATCAAGAATTTAATCCCAAGCATGGTCAAAATAAATCAACCAAGTCTAGCAATGATCCAGTTCAAAATATATTGACATCATCCAACCTCATGACAGTACATATTGATGATCAAGAGACTCATAAGCCAACACTTATACCCAATACATAAAATCTAAGCCAAGAGCTATCACCCATATGCCCACAATTTGAGAAAATCCAAGGATCTTTTATAGGAAATCCTTTCTTTGAAATTGATCCATGTCAAGAATGTGAAACAAAGCATGTCAAAGATAATATCATACAAAGTCAAGATCAAGAAACCTTACCATCAAAATATTACAATAACTTGGTAGATATCTTCCAATATATCGAAGGCTTTTGAAAAGAACACATCCATATGCCAAGCACACATACATCTACCCATGAGATGCTTACTCCTAATGGACATGTAGATGATCTTCCTCCAAAACAAGAGTCTCATACTCTTGATATCATTACCATGGAACAAGAGTCACCTACTCTTCACATTTGTACACATGATCAAGATATAGCAAAATCTATAGACCTATCAGAAAGTGATCAAGAAGAAGAATTGAAATCAGAAACATCCTCCAGGCAGGTTGAAGACATTGAGCATGAAAATATGGAGCACAATATTCTAAAATCAGCAAAGATAATGGACAATCCTAAGCAGCAAAGCAATGGGTATACACCAGTCAAAGGAGCACTAATATATTTTTAAGGGCCATCAAATTCTGATATTTCACAAGATCAAGTTGAAAATATCAATCAGGAAGTTATCCCACATATGAAGGATCCTACCAATGAATAATATATCACCTTTGAAATTCCACAACAAAGCAAAGAAGGATTAGCATATTTTTTCCAAGGTAAAACATATCCTATGGAAAATAAAAAAAAATTAATAGTTGCATTATCAAGACAAAGGATTAGGCCTACATGAACAGGGTATCCTAGAACCAGTGTAGATTATTGGCAATCCTAAGCATCAAAGTCTTGGTTATTCAACAAGTAAGGGATCTAAACATATCAGTGATACCTCTCTAATATTGGGGGAAACTTTATCTAATGCAAGCATCAACATAGAGAGCACAAAGAGTCCTTATGATGAAATTACTACCAACACTACAACTAGCCATGTCATGAATCATCATCCACGTATTTTTCCACCCTCTTATTGGGACCAACAAAAAGAGAAAAAGCTATACCTAAGAATGAAACAAGTCATTGAAGCAAAAGAATCAGCAAAACAAAATGGACAAGAAAAATTCAAATGTATACAAAAGCAAAAGCAAGAAAATCATCCCTGTCAAACTCCATTAGTCAAAGAAACTATGGGGAAAAATCAAAAAGGGAAGCTCATCCATCAAAAAAGTCCAACAATACAAAAGAAAGCTTCAAGAGCGACCTACTAGGTATATCAAGACGTTGGTCCTAATCGAATCTCCATATCCACCCATCATTGCTCATCATCCCAAGTTTGGAGAGTCGAAGGTTCCAAATTGTCGACCAATCCATCTGAATATCATATCCCTCAATGCATTTCACCATCCAAGATATCCAAATCTCACGTTGACCATGTATTGGCAACAAATTTTTATCTTAAGGATTCTGAGGGCACTCTATCACGATGTGTGCATCACGATAAGGTTAACTCCAGTATCGACAAGGAAGATAAGGATTATCAGGGGATACTTTCAAGCACTCGTATCCTAGCAAAACAACTCCTCCAAGCAGGATATCATTGGCACGTCATGACAACAACAACAACCATATCAGCACCACCAAGTGGTTCAAACGTGAGCAAAAAATCATCACCATGATGAAAACCTGGTAAACACGCATCTTGTGTGACATCAAAAATCAATAAAAAAACAAAAAAATAAAGAAAATAGTCAAGAGAAAAATTGTCCCCCAATGAAAACCACTATGGTGGCTCTTTGGACAAGTACCATGATGAAAACTTGGTAAATAGGAATCATGTGTAGAATTGAGCATCTATGTGTACCATTTCAAGTGGAAGCATCTCTTCTTATCCATAATAAATCCCATCCATTTTCATCCCAATCCAACATGTCTTGATCTTGAAAAATGTTTGGTGAACACTTTACACTTGCTTATGGAAAACATCTTGACATGGGTCACTATCATTGATCCTATCCTACCTAGCATTATCTAAGCCATGAGGCATTGTCCAAAGGGGCATACTCTATCCAAACATGTTATCACAAGATCCATCACCTAAATTGTTAAACATTGGGGGAAAGTACTTACATCTTGCTTTTGAATAAATTTTGATCTATGTCTTCTAGATCACGTGGTGATCTAGGAATTATTCAAACAACAAAGTGTACCACATGGCACCCTTCCCAATTTGTCCCAACAACAAGGTGTACCGACTAACACACTACCAAGGTAACATTCAAAGATACCAACAACATGGATTATTCCTTCACTCAAAAATTTTAAGATATCAACAGTTGCTTGAACCCCATAGCTAGTTCAAGTATGATTTTCCGCAACATATCCTCTAGAAAAAACAAAGTGAAGTATCAATCCAAGTTTTCAACATCTTACACCCTAGGAAAAAGGGTAAAAATACAAAAAAAAGAATACAAAAATACAAAAATACAAAAATACAAAAAAATCAAAAAAAGAAAGAAAAATAGTAAAGAGAAATAAAATGTTCTCTAATTGAAAACCAATTTATGGCACTCTTAGAATAGGTACCGTAGTGAAAACCTGGCAAACAAGTTCTATGTTTGAATTAAAACTTGCAACATTATCTATCGGTAATCCACAACATCCACCCATTCATTTCAAAACAATATATCCAACCATGGCTTGTCATTGATGAAGGAAATTCGTCTTGTCCACAACTGGGGGAAATTTCAAAAAGATGGTCATGGATTAGATCTTTGGGTGTCCTATCATGGTCATGGAAAACTGCAAAAGATCAAAAACATCATAAAACTACAAACAGATTAAAAACATCAGAAAACTACAAAAAGACAAAAACATTTGAAAAACATAAAAAAAAAACATCATGGGGTTATTCCTTCACTCAAATAGTCTAAGATATCAACAGTTTCTTGAACCCTACAACAAGCTCAAGTAAGCTTTTTTGCAACATATCCTCTAGACACATAAGTGGAATATCAATCTAGATTATCAATGTTGTATACCCAAAAGCAGTTTATGCTTTGAGTCAAATGGTCGAACTACGTGGTCTTTGCATGTACAACATAGGAAAGTCTTATTATCCCTCGAGACCCTAGGTCAGTCCCTTTAGGTTTCCAACATGCTTTATTTCAACTTAGTCAAAAAACAAAAAATCCAAAAATAGTCAAAAAACACAAAATCCAAAAAACATTAAAACAACAAAAAGCCAAAAACATTTTAAAAACCACAAAAAGAACAAAAAAAAATTTGGAAAACATCGAAAAAAAAACAACATCATGGGGTTATTCCTTAACTCAAACAATCTAAGATATCAAAAGTTTCTTGAACCCTACAACTAGTTCAAGTAAGCTTTTCCGCAACATATCCTCTAGACACAAAAGTGGAATATCAATCCAAATTATCAATGTTGTTTACCCAAAAATAGTTTATGCTTTGAGTCAAATGGTCGAACCATGTGGTCTTTGTGTGTACAACGTAGGAAAGGCTTATTAGCCCCTGAGGCCCTAGGTTAGTCCCCAGAAAATGTCAAAAACATCATAAAACTTAGGAAAAATAAAAAAGACCCATCCCGTCCATCAAAATCCGCAATGAACTTTTCACCCATAATAAACAAATCGTTGCATTCACTCTTTAACAAAACAAAAAAAAAACAAATCGAGAAAACATCAAAAGCTAGAACCTTCAAGAAAACAATCACAAAAGCTTTGACTATAAATAGGTGGAAACAATGCCAAATTATCAGCTACCTATCTTTTGACAAGTCCCAACAACATCCTGAGATATTCCTTAATGGATCCATTCCTACGATAGACATGATCAACACCGGATAATAGCCCCACCCCAAACAAATATGGCAAGTGATACTGCAACTTTGTTTTTATCTTTTTATAGTCTTATCTTTTATGATTTACATTATTGACTCATTCCCAGGATCTCTCGAGGATGTCCATAAGGATTTAGAGAAGAAGGAATGGGGGAAATTGAGCATCATTTCAGTTTTTTGTTTATAAGATATTTTTGTAATACTATCATGGTGAATACTTGCTTTATTGAGTGTATGGAAGTTGTGTTGAAACAATTCATGTAGCAATTGCATGTTAGGTATTTCATATCTATTTGTGTAAATGGTCCCAAATTCGTGTAGCAGATGCATGTTAGGTATTTCATACCTCTCTATGTAGAAGGTCCAAAATTCGTGTATCATTTTCATGTTAGGTGTCCTATACCTCTCTGTATGACTGGTCCGAAAAGTTCTAAACACAAACCAACTATATACTTTAAACAAAGTTTTCGTATGTCCGGTATGAACAAGAATACTCTTTTTTTGTAGAGTCAAATTCCACACAATGGATACAAATTCACCTTGGTCATTAATACCCTGGTGCATAGTATTTGTTTGCTACATCAAATAGGATTGTTCAAAAACTGTGAAGCCTCCAAGTAAAGCAAAAGAAACTCATCACTACTAACAACATCAAATTTCTATCCATCATAAAAAAATTCTTCTAACTAACATCCATCATATATCAACACCACATAATCATCATATATCATCATCACATGGGCATAAATGAGGATGAATCAAAGAAGGTATAACTCATATATATCATCATCAAAAATGGGGATACATCATCATCAGTGAAACAAAGTGTGATAGGATAATACAAAATAATACATATATATGAGGCCTCAACTAGGCTAGTGAATATATATACAAAAATCATGTCTACAATGTCTCTGAACAACAACATAATAAAGATCAAGTACGCTACCCGACAAAAAGGGAAACATTCTATAGACTAGGCTATGGACCACCATCTGGATCTAGTTGTCTAACATAATGACCACCTACAATCATTATAACTCACGATGTTAGGATTCCACTTTGAACACGCAAAATGACACAAAACACGATGACAAACAAACACATGCTAGGGTTCCAAGAAAATGCTAAAGTCAAATACATCAGGAAAAGTCAAATGCTCAGAAATCACAAAGCAAAAGAGAGCTTTTCATGCAAAGGCATGGATTTCAGTCAAAGGCGAGAAAACAAGGGCGTGGATTTTAGTCAAGGGCGTGGATTTCAATCAAAGGCAAGGATTAAGAACCTAGAGCAATCAAAAGCAAGCTTTTTGATCAAAGGCGAGCTTTTAGGTCAAATGCTTAAGTCAAAAGTGTGGAAATAAGTCAAAGATGTGGATTCTCAACAAAAAAAGTGAGGAAACCAAGGCAAATGCTCAGAAATCATGAAAACTTTGCTATTGACTTGTAATCAAGACTTTTTTTACCCTATCTTCAAATGACCATATCTTGGTCATATAGAAGTATTTTTCAGTGCTTTTTTTAAAAAATGGGGTAGAATTTCACGATCTTTTCAATGGTGTAGGTGGTTTTTATTTTTGTACAATTAAATTTTCCATTGGTGTCGCGAGCTTGACCTTAAACTTGAAATTTTAGGTCAACCTCTTGAGGGGGCAACACAGAGTCCTACCATCATTCCACGAAACATTAGGGCATAGTGGGGCATAAATATTTTTCAAAAAAAAAAAACTTGATCTTAAAAATAGAATCTTTGAAACAAAGCAACCAATCCTTTGTATCAAAGAGGGGGAAAATGTAGACATGTAAAATTGACTTAACACTTATCACAAATTTAGAATGTCTCAAAACAACTTAGAATCAACCTAAAACGACTTAGAACGACTCTGAATCAACTCGAAACATCTCGAAATGACTCTGGAATGACTCAGAATGACTTCGAATCAACTTAGAACAACTTTGAATTAACTTGGAACGTCTCAAAATGACTCTGAATCAACTCAGAATGACTCTAAATCAACCTGAAACGTCTCAGAACATCTCAAAACGACTCTAAATCAACTTGGAATGTCTCGGAACATCTCAGAACAACTTTGAATCAACTTGAAACGTGTTGGAAAGACTCTGGAACAACTCAAAACAACTCCAAATCATCTTGGAACATCTTTGAAACATCTCAAATCATCTCAAAATCATCCCATGACATCTCGCAATGCATCGAACGACATTTGAAACCCTATTTCCTCTATTAATCGAATAATACAACATTATTTAATTAATCCACTATTTCATCATTCTCGACAAATTAAATAAATATCATTTATTTAGTAAAGTCTTGAAAACCTTAATTCTACTATTAATCGAATAATACAATATTAGTTGATTAATTCATGTTTCATCATTTCGACCTATTTAAATAAATTACATTTATTTAATAAAGTCCTAATCTTATCTTATTTCATCCTGATTAGTCAAATGACACCGATTATTTGATTACATCACTAATTCACCCTATTCCTCAAAATTAATTGAATTATTAAATCGTAATAATTTAATTATCACACTTTCCTCCAAAAATTTGAATAAATTAAATCAAACTATTCAAATTATCAAAAATCAAAATCAAAATCAAAATGGAATTAATTAATTAAATTAATTAATTAATATTCCTCACCCACTTTTTGATTGAGAAAATTATGGATTGCTAACTAAGCAATCTATTTTGCTAACAAAGCAATCTAATTTTGCTAACTCAACCACCTAATTCCTAACTAAACCCTAACTGGTCAATCAATTGCTAACTAAGCAATCAAAATCCTAACTAGCCAATCTATTCTTCAATCACCCTAATTGTGCAATCAGCTTTGCACAATCTCCTCGTGTCTAAATCCTCTCAACTCATTTTGACCGTTGATCTAGATATTCTCCAACGCGATCTTGAACGTTGATTCAAAATTGCTTTTCCTATAAAACAAACTCCTCTCCTCACAAATATGGAGGATAATTTCAACTTACCTTCTGCAACGAAGTGTTGTCACAATCACAATTGATAGAGCTTCAACCTTTTCAGTCAACCAAGCATCGATCATCAAGCTTTTGCACGTAAGAAATGGAGGCTTTTGCAATGATACAAACAACCCAACATCATGCAAACACACTCCAACATGGGATGGTAATCTCTTCTTTTGTTTGTTTGAATTCATTTTGAATATCTTAGGGTCTCATTTCATTCAAATAGCTTAGATTTGTACATTTCATGAGTGATGGAATATGATAGATTAAGTGTTTTGGATTAGATTAGTTTCTAATTTCAATCTTGCATTTGATCCTGATTTCGCATCGTTTTCCTGATGGATTCCTTCCCCCTCACACAGGTCTCATCTTATGATCCTTGTCCTTTATACTTGCACTTGACTGTGATTCTCTAAACATCATGTTTCTATGTATAACCATTCTACCATTGAGTTCATGCTCTTGTCATTACCTTTACATACTTTAAGTATTGTCCTTGAAAGCCTAAGACCTCGTCTATCACTTCACATCATTATCTAACGTTCATTTAGATTGGCAAGATCTCATGTTTGCACTTCTTCAAGTGGATCAAGATTGCCTCAGATTACTCCTTTAAAAATTGTTGATCCTGGAAGGATGATGTTGAATTTGGATCCAAGGTCATGAAGAAAAATTGAACAATAATTTATTGTCAATGATAACTTACCTTCTAAGAGTTTGACAACTCCAAATAGAGCTTGCATGGCTATCCTTATGTTGAAGTGTAACCATCATTCTTTTTATCTGATACTTCAAATCTTTATAATATATTGACCATCATTTTTCTTTGAGAGGATTGCCACTCTTAAAATGGTTGAAAATACATCTCCTTAGCTTGAGTCTCTATTTTTTATCATAATGGTAGTCTTCCTATAAGTGACAATACTATCCTACATGATCCTTTTCTTCTGGAATGACTGGCATGGAAGAACTAGCCATGATCATTTACTTGTTGACTGCACTTGCTCTTTATTGTCATATTTTTTCATTGGTTGCTCTTCTTGTCCTCATGAAACTTTTATTCCTCTCACTTCACCAACTGCTAATTCCTTCTTGACTATAATCTGAGGACACAAATCTTCCAAGCAAGAAATAGAAACAAACCATTCTATATTGGTTGCTCCACCTATCAGAGGAGTGAGCAGTGATTGAAATGTTATGCTTTTGACATAACTTCACTAGGCTTTGTCTTTCACTTAGACTACCACTATACCTTTTGTATGATCATGTTGTCCTTATGATCTCTCCACTATTCCAATGAGAAAATACTTGTCATTATGATAGTGATGT
Organism: Sequoia sempervirens; assembly: GCA_007258455.2. Taxonomy (NCBI): domain Eukaryota; kingdom Viridiplantae; phylum Streptophyta; class Pinopsida; order Cupressales; family Cupressaceae; genus Sequoia; species Sequoia sempervirens. The sequence goes on from VDFB02017722.1 coordinate 544,978, forward strand.
CAACAACTGACTTTCATGGGTGATGAGTACTTGTTCAAGGTTGACAAGTGAGGTGATTTCACACTCCTATCCCTCTCAATAAACCAAGTGGGCAGCATGCTGGGCTCAACCATTGTGGGATCCCATTTCACTCCACATGCTATGATGTCAATTGAAACAATCCAACAATAAATATTTCACCTATACATGCACAATAAACAAACATGTTAGATAAAAGGAACATATGATAGATGTTTATGATAGCCTTTATTTTTTCTTGGACATCTGTGGTATGCAAACTATTTCATTGCTTTATGAGGACTAGGCTATATGTTTGTAGATGTTGCACATGTAAATATTGGTGATCCCAAGCTCTAACAAACTCTATCTCACAGATGCAAGCAACCCTAGAGAAACTAGAAAGCAACTTTTGGAGGTTGGACAAGCGAGAGGTAGGTTGAAGCAGATGCAACAGTTCAACTCAACTGGGATTCATCATTCAGGCAATGATGGATCCCCTTTATTTCCATATGTATTTCACTTTTATGTATCTATAAATGTATAGTCTTTTTCCTTTTACTGCATTAAAATAGTTAGTCCCATGACTTGTGTGGGACACCATACATGTATGATTATCAATAAAGACTACTTTTATGCAACATTTGTTCTCTCTCTGTTCTTTGTTGCATGCATTTTCATAATATAATAATGCAATCTAGTTGATAAATTCTTTATGCATATGGATATAACATAATAGAGTAGAATGTATACCTTTTACTTCACTTTTTAAAACAAAAAACAGCTCTACCTGATTGAGCTGGTAGCTAAATTAGGTAACAGATATAAAAGAACCTATGTACCCAAAATTTTGGAAGATTCGGGAATGAAATGAAGAAATTAATGTCAGAGTTAGGACATTGTAATTACAAAGAGAATTGTTGTATGAGAAACTACACTAATCTAGGAAAAGATAGAGTAAGAGGTTGCACAAAATATGGCAAGATAATGTCTAGTATGCCAGGAAATGAAGACTGGATCTCATTATTGGTAGGACATATATACTCTATTTAGATCCCAGAGGGAAAGTGGTAGAACAAAAGACAAATCAATCTATCTATGTTGGTAAAACTGACATAATGTTCTAAGTGGATAGACTCATCAAAGTAACCAACGCTATTTGGAAACTTGAATTATAGGATTTCAGTCCTAAATAATATATTGTGGGAAGTAGTTGCTTAGTATTCCTGAGAAGGTTATCTCAATTATGAATGAGAAAATAATGATAGGTTTTTTTAAACCATAATCATACTATGAGACATTCTATCGAATGAATGCACAATATATTATTAAATCCTATGGACAAAAAAATATAAACGGTAGACTAAATATTGAATGATTTATAAACTTCTAACATTGAAGTTTGGACCAATATATGGAAGGAAAGGTTGGAAACTCTATTAAGCTGAAATAGGGTTAGAAATAGGGTAAACCATAGACTTGATAGAATGTCAAAAAGGAGTAATAGATCGAAGAAATCAATGAAACTTTGTCGATACAAAGCTTAAGTATGAAACAATGTCAAAATTTGACAGGTATTCAAGAGCGATATTATGCTCAAGATGGACAAGTAATCAAGAACAAGTACTTTATGGTAAGTAAAATGGATGTGTAAGTGATAGAAGGACTGGGTTTATGAGTTGTATAAAAGTGTAATTACCAAAGGGGAAGGATGGGACCCTTGGTGTAGTGTGCAATACATCACTATTCCTTTTCTATTTGGACTATACTAAGGATAAATTCATGGGCCAATGGTTTCTGATCACTATGTTTTAGGTGTCATGTATAGCTACTATTGTATCTAGGTTGTGTATATATGATAATGTAATAAAGCTCTTTGGGAGAGTAAGTATGAGTAAGGCATACAAGATTTCCTATGCGATAGTGAGGGCACTCGAAGCAAGGTCCAGGAAGGGCAAGGTTGCAAGGAGTAATGTTACATAGGATGAATGTTTTATAAATCTTACATATTTTGAGAATGGTAAGTAAAACTTTATTTGGCTTTAACTGTATGTTAAAGGGTTATAGATCATTGAGGACGATGATTCACAAGGGGGGAACTATGTTACACCCCAATTGTGTAATTACTATTTACTATTACTATGTAGGGTAAAATGTGAATGTAATATGAATTCTGGAGATGAATAAATTGTGCTTGTACCACGTTATCAATGTGAATGTTATCTCATTTGATGTTGTCTCATTTGATATTACCTAAGTTGATGTTATTAATGGTGAAATACTGCATATAATTGAATGAAAATTTATTGAATTATTATTATTCTAACTTTGGAGATGTTTATGTATATTGCATATGTTATGAACAATTGACTATCGTGTACATGTGTTAGTGGATGCAGGTATGTGTTCCATTCCTCCAAGCGGAGGGGAAGTATCACTCGGGAGAAGATCTTGGTCAGGTAACCGGTAAAAGTAAACTATCTGAGCATATACACACACCACATTAGAATGATTGAGTTGAGACTGTTTGTGGGTAATAGGTAAGTCATCCCTAGTCATATTTATGCATTTGAGAGTCTTGTTTACTTTTGGATGCATTAGGTGATGTTTATCTATTTGAAGCTTTTGAGCTCTTCTTGTGCTATTACGATTATATTGATAAATGGGATGTACGTGGAAGTATGTTTATATATATGCACATGCATGTCAATGAGATCTAACGACACATATATGCATATGTATGGATGTACCACACAAACACTTATCAATATGATGGAAATCATGAATGGCTATATGTGAAACAAATCTAAATATATATATGTGTGTGTGTGTGTGTGTCTGTATAGTATATAAATGTATCCATATGTATATGTATATCGATACATGCGTACGTTAGCAAATGGACACGCTCATACGGATGCATTGATATAGATATACCTACACATACTTGTACATAGAGGTGTATATATATCAAATGTATGCTTACATTATAGGCTTACGATATATATATATATATATATAAATATATATATATGTAAATATATATATACATATATATACATATATATAAATACATGTTAGTATTTTTATATATATATATATATATATATGTATATAATATATATTATATATGTTAATTAAGATTGACTATCTCTTATTCATTGAAGCTGATTTATAAGGCTGTTTTGTAGTCGATAGAGACTATGAAATAGAGGTCAAAATTGACTATGTCAATGGAGGCTGATTTAATAGATTATGACTGTTAATGCAAACCAATTATTATAAGGAATTACACGTGATTCAAGTTGTAGCATTATGTTTGATATTGATGTCCAATATATGCTTGACTTGGTCGATGCCTTAAGAGAGACCAAGCTAGACTTTGTCTTACGTATCAAGTTGATTTTAAGTCGATTCATTTATCAGATGGGTCGGTGGAAACCTGCTATCATGAAAGGGAAGTTGAATAATTTTAACCATGCCAAATATGAAGGAATTAGAATTGGGAATGGTGCCACCTTTTATTTTGATTTGTTGTAGATGTCTTCTCATTGTGACAATTCGAATTATGCATATGTTGATTGAATAAGTCTTCATATTGCTGTCACAAAACCAGTCGACGTGTAGGTGAATAATGTTGAGTATTAGCTTGTGAATTCGCCACCATTCTGATTTGTTTTATTTGTTGCTTTGCATGAATCTTCCTATCCATTATCATGCCTAAACTATAGGATTTTAGGTTGCTTGGTTGCTCTATAAATAGCTAAACCATTTCATTTGAGAAGGACACATTCTTTCCCAAGATATTATACATCTTTTGTAGTTCATTATTTTTGAGTTATTACCAGCCATACTTGCCTTATTTTATGAGTGAGATATAGAGAGTGTTCTATTGTGAGTAAGAGGTAACATTTTTGTTTGAGAGAAGTAAGCTATCAACAAGTGAGATAGATTTGTTTGTGAGAAGTTGATTATCAAGCTAATTGTTGTTAGAGAGGGCTGCATTGATGTCTTTAATTTGGATAAGCGATAACATGCATGGGAATCTCTTCTTCTTTGATTATTTTACTTTTGAAAGATATGTCTTGTATGCATGGTTGAGAGGTCTTTTCCAGTATATGCATTAGAGAATTTAGATTATTTTGAAAAGGAAGTTGAAGCTTTTATGCTATTTTCTTAATTTATTTTAAGTACTCCATGATAGGAGAGATTGCTTGACATAGGTATTTAATTATACTAGATATGTTTGAACATAGGTTGCTTGTAGATAGTTATTTAATTATAGATAACTAGTGGGTTACTTTAGGGTTAAGAGGTTTAGTGAAACCGAATGGGTTAGATTTGTTGCTTGATTAGTGTCAATACACACTTAAATACAAAGATATCATATAGAAAAGAGTAGGCTCATAGTGTAAACCCTTTTAGTAAAAGAGGTGATACTCTCAAATGGAATCATCTTTTGGATATGACAATTCGATTGAGAACATGCAATGTGTTTTTATTTACTCCATAGTAGGAGATGGGTGTTTATCATAAGTATTATATACTAGGTATGATTGAACATGAAAGGCACATATGGTACACTTAGCTAAGTTATTGATTTAACTAGGAAAGCTTGTGTTTACTCCTAGGATAGTTAATCCAGTCAGGGAGGGAGTTTGTGTACTTAAGTGTACTTAGGGTTATTCCAAGCATGGAGGTTATCTCTGGAATGATGGACTATCCATTGAAGTAAATACCTAGTTTGTGTACTTACTAGTTAAGTAGGTTTATTCCAAGTAGATTAATATGGTTGTGGGTTATTTGGGATGATGGACTATCCATTGAAGGAAATACCTATGTGTAGCTTAAGATAGCCTTAAGTCAAATCGACCCTGAGTAGTGTATGTGATAGATGACTTCATTTGAAGTACTAAATGAGAACACTTTGGCCAAAGTAGTGTGAATGTCCAAGTCTCCACTTAGTTTTTGTACTACCTAGACTACACTGCCAGTTCACCATGATCCAATATTACATGCTAGACAGATATTGTGGGATTACAAGTTCTAGTTATGTAGGACACAACACTATGCGCAATTGGTTTTCATTATTGGTTACTCTACCAATCTCTTCGTCGAAGGGAAGGGCCATCTATCAAATGATAGATGTGTGGGGGATTGCATCATGATTCCATGGTAGGAAAAAAAGCACATGAGTGATGCTTCTCCTCCACAACATGCGACAAAAAAACCAAGATTTGAAAGGAAGGCTCCTGGACCATCTTACGTCTATTTGTTCTAAAGCTCATTAGAGCTATGTATGTAAATGTAAGTATTCTTGTATTATTGTAACTTATGAAATTATTGTAATGAAATGGAACCTTTATTGTAAAATGATATGGAATCATGTTCGTATATTCTCAATAAAAGAAAGAATTTTTTTATTGCAATGACTTATTACCTGATTTATTTACTTGCAAGGTGTAAATTTAGAAATTTTTACTGCATTGAAGTGTTGGCATGTTACAGGTTGATAGTTTCAAGCATTACTTTGACAACATCATCTTTTTCTAGGTCCCTTGAATTCAAAACAAGGAAGTCGATGCAATGGATACAATCGGTTCTCTCTTGGATATTCTAGATAATGTGCCACAATACGAGTTCTTGGTAGAATAGCTACTGATCCCCACCTTCGATATTCCCAAATTGAGATGGTTTGTGAATTTGTTGGTCCTAACTCCCCTTCGTATAAAGATGTTTATGACTATCTACATGACCAATTTATTCCCCCTGACCTATCTGACAATCAATGTAATACTTTCATTCGAAAGACCTCTAGATATGTCATCATTGGTGACACTCTTTATTGTTGGAGCCTAGACAACACTCTCTTATGATGTCTCGATGTTGATGAAGCACAAATGAACTTACTAGAAGTACACGAAGGTATATGTGGAGCTCACTCTAGTGGTCCTACTCTAGCTAAGAACATGCATTTTGGATACTACTAGCCCATGATGGAATGTGATGCATACCATTTTATCAAGAAATGTCAACAATGTCAGATTCATGGAGACCTTACACACGCACCAACTCAAGAGCTTCAACCAATCACATCACCATGGCCCTTTTCCCAATGGGAAATCGACCTTATAGGTAAAATCCATCCCACCTCATCTAATGGCCATAAGTTCATTATCACAACGGCTGAGTACTTTACCAAATGAATTGAAGCTATTCCCATAACATACATTACTGAAAAACAAATATCTAAATTCATCCTCAATTACATCATTTTCTAGTATGGTGTCCCACAGTCCATTATCATTGATAACGGTTATCCTTTTAAGAACAAAGATGTCTACTAATTATGTGACAAATTTCATATCTAGCATCACTTCTCCACCCCATACTACCCACAAGGTAACAACCAAGCTGAGGCATTTAAGAAAACTATCATTAAAATCCTCAAAAAGGCTATCAATGATGTTGGTCATGACTGGCACCTTCAACTCAATCTCGCCTTATGGGTTTACTGCACTAGTATCCGCACTCCCATAGGAGCCACACCATATTCCTTAGTCTTTGGTTCTGAGGACATCCTACCTATCGAGGTCGAGTTGCCTTCCCTGAGGGTATCCATGCAAGGGCTTAATGATGATGAAGAATATCATGTATCCAAACTACATGAGTTGGAATTATTAGATGAACAGAGACAAAATGCATTGGTCTATTTACAAGCTTATCAAAATCATTTTTGTCATATCTATAATAACAAGGTTTTGTTCTAACACTTTGACATTGGTGACCTAGTTTTAATGGAAAATCCTAAGAATCAAGCGGAACAAGAGAAGATGAGCAAGTTTGAACCTAACTGGTTGGGTCCATACATCATAACAACAGTATATGGTTTGGTGCATATCAACTTTCAACTCCCAAATGGGAACCATTTTTAGAGCTTATCAATGGTTTGCACTTGTGCAAATTCTACACCTAGCTTCGAAGAGCCATTTCAAAACCTAAAAATTCAATATATATATATATATTAAAAATCATCGCCTTGATGAAAACCTGGAAAATAGGCATCTTGGCACGACACCAAAAAAAATCAAAAATTTAAGAAAATAGTAAAGAGAAATAATTCATCCAATAGTGAAAACCACTTCAGTGGCACTTTGGATAAGTATCATGGTGAAATCCTGGAAAATAGGTGCCATGTGTAGTCGATCTTCACTCAATCATCTACCATCATTCTATTTGGTTTTCACCCCTCATAATAGTCCACCTTCACACTTTTCATGTCATCCATAATAACACTTTGTTGTCCTTCCCATAGCCTGAAACGATTGACATTATGCATCTTTTCGCCTTCCATATCCACCCACAATAGGGATTATCCCATTCCACCCCTAATTAATTGGTCCTATATCCGATTGGGGGTAAATACGTAACCAACATCTTCAATGGATCCACACTTGTCATTGGAGGTCACTATATCAAAAATTCAAAAAAATCAAAACATGTCAAAAATCCAAAAAAATCAGAAAACTTCAAAAAGCCAAAAAAATCAAAACATGTCAAAAATCCAAAAAAAATCTAGAAAAAATCATTAAACTTCAAAAAGCTAAAAAATCAAAACATGTAAAAAATCCAAAAATCAAAACATCAAAAATCCAAAAATAGAAAAACTTCAAAAAGCCAAAAATAAAACATATCAAAAATTTATAAAAATCTAACATGTCAAAAATCCAAAAAAATCAGAAAACTTCAAAAAGCCAAAAAAAAATCAAAACATGTCAAAAATCCAAAAAAAATCAAAATACATCAAAACACAAAAACATTCAAATAACTTTCAAAAACTCCAAAAATAGAGTCAAAGTCAGTCATGTCATGTGTTCATTGAACTATGTTGCCTCTACGTGTATAACGTAGGCAAGGCCATCAATCAATGAGCCCCCGAGGCACTAGGTCAGTCCTTTAGGTTTGTTGAATAAAATCAATCATGAGTCATTCCATAATAATCAAAACAAAGGCAAGTCCGTCAAACTACGAGGTCTCTATGGATTGCTATATAGGCAAGGCCATAGCCCCCAAGGCCCTAGGTTGGTCCCTTAGGGTTTGTCAAGTTAGTCACTCTCCATAACGTAATAAATTAGACACTTTAATCAGACACAAATGGTCATTTGAACCATAACGAAATTGGGAGCCAATAAACAAACTATCTAATAAGTCTTCAAACCAAACCAATCAAATTGCCTAATCAATCTAAACATCAAACATCAAAATTGTCAATTGATGGTCTTGCACAAGATGTGGCATTGTCAAAACTAGACTTAACGTCTTACATGATTTGCCTCATTTCTTGAAACCAGACCCAGACTTATCATTTGTCTTATACATGACGTGTCCTTCCCGAAACTAGACATTATCATTATCAACTTTGTCATTTTCCTAATACACCTATGGCTACATGGTCGAAACTAGACTTGACATCTTATACGACATGTTTCCTCTCCTAAAACTAGGCATTGTCAATCAATCAACCCATCAATCAGTTAGTCACTCAAATATCAACAAACAAACATTGGAAAATGATCTAAATGGTTGTTGACTTTGTTGGTCCAAATTGTCTTATCTATTTATTGATTTGCTTTTGGTCATGTTACTAGCCACCTCAAGGATGCCCCATGAAGGATTTAGAGGAGCGATGATGTCTCATGACCTGTTTTTCTTTAGACTACTGTTTTTGGATTATCTTGGCAAAAAGGCTAGGGAAACTCCGCTCTTAGTATGAGTCACGATATTCCATGTCTGTTGACTGTCTATTTTTCACAAGTGGATAACTTTGCACACCTTGTTCTATGTCATACCATGGTGTTTATTATCCATTTGTCATATTTTTTAACGCTCAATTATGATTAAATGCAAAGCCTAGAATCTTTCAAGAAAAATATTAATCATTCTTTATCTCCATTAACTTCATGCTAACATCCATGCCCTCCATGCTAACATTTCTTCTATCCACATCTTGATGGCATCCTGTGACACACAAAAATATCTTGCATACATAATCATGATAGAAGCATGTAGGCATCATCATAAACATATTAATTTCATCCACATTGCATCAGAAAATTAAAAAACATAGATAGCATTTTATCATAAGAATCATGCATGCATTTATATAAGCATCCAACATCACAATCATATAATATCATCTTGCATACGTTATTGCATACATAGGAAACCATAGCATATCATAATCATGGTGTATCAACTAGAATCCATAGTCCATTAGTATACTTCACATCGCATATGCATTTGCATAACATGAAAAGAAGTCATACACAACATTGCATACATATCATTTGAGCATATCATTATCATGACCACATCATCCATAATCATCACATTATTATGCATCCATACATATTTTAAAATTAAATACATCCATCCATACATCATCATATATAAACCACATATAAGCATGATTCATACATTTAGGCAATTGTAATGTGTCATAACATATAGTATCATCTCATAATCATATAAGCTACATCAACATCATATAGCATCATAATCCATCACATGAAATAATAAATGCATAAAATAAGACAATAGATCATGTAGTCGCCACCAAAAATATGCATATATATATATATCAAAAAGTGTCACAATACAAAATCAGGATGTCCCCCAAAATGGAGCTTGGAGGCTCAGTCAAAAACATGTGTCTAAAATACAATGCATAAATGTTCCCTAGCCAAAGCTACCCCAGTTTCCTGAAGGTGACGGCCATGGAGATGGTTGTCATTCTTGTCGGTCCTCTACTTGTGACTCTGATGCTCTATGCCCTAAGCCTGATGGTGGCCTATCATATGGGGTCAGTCTAGGCTGGCTAACCCCACCACTACTTGAGACCTGTCATGGTTGTTTGTCTATATGTACGAGGGTTCCCTCTCGGCTTCTAGTACTCGCTTCTCATACAAATCCATGTAATATCTAGCCTCTTGACTGTTGATGTGGTGTTTTACACACTTTTTCAACACAGGCAATGCGTAAGTGAACTGCCTCTCTTGAAAGGAGACTTCCAACAAAAAGTTGCTGAAAATCACCCCAAGGTCTCTCGGGTGTCAGGTCATGACTTGCAAGGAATTCCTCAGTTGATATTTGATGTGATTTTGTTGGTAATCATAGGGCATACTTACGTAGTTAGATGCGAAGTGGATCTTCAAGATTTAAGTTTCTAATATGGGAACTGACATGCACTTTGTTGCATGTTCGAACAACTATCCGAAACTCCAAAGTTTTCCTTGAGTTTTGGCTTTACAATGTGCAATGAACCTCGGCTTGGGTAATTTCTAAAAAAAAGGAAAAAGAGCAGGGAAGAGGGGAGTTTCCTGGATCTGCAACTAACTATGAGCAGTGATTATGGAGGTTCTGTTGCAGACAACTTCCTTTAAATAGGATTTCACTTAACCAAGAAACCTACAGTATCATGAAATTTGTCCTATCTTCTAAGGTCTGCAGATATTTTACCATTCATCCACCACATACATGCATGAATAAAGATAAAATTTTAAAGCATCTTTAAGTTTTAGCCTAGACTAACTTTACACAGCCATTTACTAGCAGCAAATCGCAAAAAGTATGGACTAGGAAGGCATCTACACAGCAGAAATTTTCATAACCACATAACAGCATTACCAAATATATCTAAGCAATCTAAAACCAACTAGAACAATAGTGTAAATTTAACTAAAACATCTAACTATGGGAGATTGAATCATGAAATATGTAGAGAAACTCAGAAAATGCACCAAAGTCAATGTATTCCCATTAAGATTTTTGTAGCATGTCATTACAACAACTCAACTCTCTCTTGAAAATGAGAGGAGACCCCCTATTTATAGTGTTCAAAAGGTTGAACGAATGGTCAAGATTAATTTGCATTTTGTGGCCAATTTTTTTTACAAATTAGGGCTCTACCTACCCCACAATATTTTACAATTTAAAATACAACTTTGTCTTTATCCCTATTTTGTCCTCTAGTGACAACACTGTAGCGTTTTGTCTTTTTACTGGTTTCCCTTTCTGTTGTAGCTATTCCTTTAGGAACTCTTCATCAATAATAGGGTTGCCTTCCTGCATGCCATGACCAATTCAAGAGCGACAAGGGATGGAGGAAAGCTTGCAGCCTTAGCAATTCCACTGCTTCTGATAAGCCTTGCATTGTCAGTCTTTGGGCTAACTCTAACCCTCTATTTAAATTCATCAATATCAACGTGCTCGATATTGGTACCAGTAATATCCTTCCAATTTGTGATGATCTTTGAGTGCAAAGGCTTCCCTTGGAATTGATATTTCATCTGGTCCTTGTCCTCTTTCCCACAAGGAACTCTGTATGATTTCTTCCCTTTGTCTTTCTCTACAGCTACCCCCGAGGGTCCTGCACCCAACTCCATATATCCTGTAGACAAAGGCATGATAAGTGCAATTAAGCATAAAGACATCAACGTTAGCCAAAACCCCTGCTAATAAACTCGGGTTGGATAATACATCACTCATAAAATCAAACATTTTCTTCAAGATGTCATCAGTAGCTTACTGGAGGGAATTTGCTCAACCTGGGCCCAAGGGGCCGGACTTCCCTAGTAGGATTGTTGTTGTGAAGGGTGAACAAGGCAGGGAAATCCAGGTGGTTCCTCCCGACTTCAAGTTTGGATGATTCGAAAGGTTTATGCAAGGGAGGGTTCAATTTAAGCACATGGGTCAAATCTCGTTTCCATATTAGAGGTCGTTTGAATCATATTTGGAGCACCCGGAGATGTGAGCCAGGAAAGTTGTCTAAGGTTCGCCGTTTGAAATGGCTAGGCTAGAACAGAATTCTGGGGACGGAGTTCCGGGGTCTGGGACCTGCAAGGCTGAAAGGCGATCAATACAACCTATTCATCTTTTAAGTGATCGAGTCTCAAGGGTTGGGAGGCTATTGTATGATGGCCATTTGGAATGGCGGATGCTAAACAGAAATCCAATGGGAACGACCCAGTGGACCAGACCCGACATTGTGTTTGGCTTTCAAGTTTCTTCTGTTAAAACCTCATCGGCGATCGGGATGGCGGGCCTCGAGGATCGGAAGGATGGGTGGAGGATATGTTGTTTGAAATGACGAAACCCACGCGGTGTCTTAGGAACAAAATCTCGTGGGAGCGGGCCCATGAGGCATGAGGGGAGGCTAAAAAAATTTTGAGTTTGCAAGTCCCGACGGTGAGCAGGGTGAGGAAATTCGGGGTCGCGGGCCTGAGAATATATCCCGCCATTTTAGAGGAGTTTTATTTCGAAGTTTCTTAAGCAGTGATGGGGAGGCCCGGGTCTGAAGGGCACGAATGCTCTGCGCGAAGAATGGCACCAAGATGACAAGGTTCCAGATTCAACCTTAGGGAAATTTTGAAGGGTTCCTCACAATTTTACAATATGGTTTTTGAAGTGTTCTCTTCTTCTACCAAATAGATTCTTTTTAACTAGGTTTCTCCCACAATTTAAACATGAAATCATCAAAAAATGATGCGAGAGGGCGGACAACAAAGCTACCTTAAGAACCCGATGGAGCAAGTTGTTAAATCCCTGAGGAATTTGTCGATGAAGGCAACGGGCATGGTGGCGGTAGACAGCGAAGGCACTGGCTCTTTGGCGGCTCTAAGTTTTCTCTCGACTAACCTAACATTGAAAATGACAAGTTGGGCTAGGTTTTATACCCCTAATTGACATTTAATACACCCATCAATGAAAGTACGATAGACGAAAAGGTTGGTGAGTTCAAATTTTGAGATGGCGGCAGGAGGTCAGGAACCCGAAGGTCGGAAAGAATCAGGAACAGGAAGTTTCTTAACGTAGGTAGGGTCAAGTTCAGAACGGGAAGGAGATCAGACATGGGAACAGAATGAAATCTAAACCTAGAACCAACTAATGGTCCCAAGTTCTTCACCCACTCCGGCTCCACCGGTTTATCACCAACATCAAGTGGTCATCAAGAAGATTCAAATACATTGGAGCACAAAAGATCCCCAAAACACAAACAACATGACCAAAACAAACGGGAGGAGACAAAGAAAACAAAGGAAGACGAAATTGGGGCCAAAACTAGACGAGGACGGAACTGAAACCAGGCAGAGGCGGAACCGAAACTAGGCAGAGGCGGAACCAAAATCAGACTCGAAACCTTAAGCAAAGTTCTGAATTTAGTTTCCACCCCAGTTTTGCTGCTGGCAAAAGGCACAAAAACTAACAAATGGAAGGCGACAAAAAGAAAGCAAAGGAAGACGGGACCGGGGCCAAAACCAGACCCGGACAAGACACCAAACGAGGACACAACACAAAGGAGAAAAGCAAGAGCAGAGGTGAAATACAATGAGAGCAGAGTCGGAACCAAAACCGGACTTGGAACCTTAAGCAGAGTTCCAAATTTAATTTCCACCTTGGTTCCGCTTCCGGCGAAAGGAAAGGAAATGAAGGAAAAAGGAAAACCAAAGAAGACCAAAGGGAGGAAACCAACCCAAAGTTTGAACACAAGCAAAAAAACAAAGAAAACAAGAAGATAAGAAGCGGAGCCAGAACCGGAATAGAAACTGAACCAAGAAATTTGCAAAGGTTTTAGGTCTAGTTTCATCCCGTGCCCTGAACCTACAAAGCAAAGGAAACAAGGTCTTAGGAGGAAAAGAACAACTCCTAAGACCCAAACAAAACACCAAGGACAAACAAAAGACAAGGGGGACCCACTTCTTGAGATGACATCCTCAAGACTCCTTGACCACCTAGGACACCAAAATAGGGGGCACACAAAATGAGGCAAAAGAAAAAGTGACCTGGCAAGCCCAAAGAAGGAGAGGGTCCCCATTCCAAACGGGGCATGTGTGCTGAGGGAAAAAAAATGGCGACTCTGCTGGGAAATTCTCCCAAGCATTCTGAGAATAAATATTCATTGGCCGACTTCCAAGAGTGAACTAAGAGAACAAGGTCCTTAGTTGGGTCAATCTACAAGACATCTCAGAAGTGTGTGTATAGTGAATTCATTCCCTTCCTTGGGAACTATGACAAGCAATGACTAATCCAACCGAGCAAGTTACATAAACCGTCCAACACCAAAAGTAACCTAGACATTGCCCCGCTGCCAGCCAGGCGTCCATAGCCCCGGTGGAGTTGTCGTTGTGACCTCATGGATATTTCTCTACTACCATCCAAGCGTCCATAGCCCTAGCGGAGTTGTCATTGTGACCTCATGGATATTGCTCTACTACCATCTAGGCATCCATAGCCCCGGTAGAGTTCCCCGGACACCCATACGGTTGCTTAATTTTAGAATTTTCTTTCCTTTTTCTCTTTCTTTTGATGTTTTTTTCTTTTTCTACTTATCTTTTGCTCAACCGTGTAAGCACTGAAGCCTACGATGGGTTTGAGAATCACAGTGGTCACTAGACCAGACTCAACATTTTTCACTTACCCAAATATCATAGCAGCCATTGTACAGCCCTTTGGAAATAATTAACATGCATTTTGTGCAAGATCTAATATGTATGTAAAAGGATTCAACCAAGGGTCGAGTTCTGAGGTAGAGTTCAAATGAGGAAACCACTCCTAGGCATATTTTAGGGACCAATAGTCGAGAATGAGTGTTTATCCAAAGAACACTATGGACGGACAAAAAAGTGCACCGTTCGTTGAACAAGCACGACCACCGCAGCAGAACGGAGGACACCCTCTTCAAATCAAAACAGTTGGGAGACAGGCAAAATAAAGTGATGCAAAATAGCTAAATGCAAACAAACCGAAAGGCAACCTAACCTAACCTATATACAAATATTTACAAGGAGCAGCTCAAACGAGCTCAGGCTTGGAAATAATGCTTCAAGTGTTGTTCGTTGACCGGCAATGGGACATCTTCACCAGTAAGGGTTTTTAGGCAAAAAGCATTATCTCCCAAGATTTCAACTATCTGAAAGGGGCCAAGCCAAAGCTTGTCAAATTTGTTATGCCCCCCTTTCTTTTCATGGGCCTTGTCCCAATACAAGACTAGATCTGCGATTCTGAAGGCCTTGATCTTGGCTTGACGATCGAACTAGCATTTGACTACGCCCTAGTGTTTGGCAAAATTTTTATGGCATGGTCTCGTACCTCTTCTAAATGTAAGAGCTCAGCTAACCGAGCTTCTCTACGGTCTCCCCCTTGTAAAATTCGTTGATAAACTAGAGGGTAGGGATTTTCAGGTGGATAGGAAATATGTGCTCTAATCCGTAGACGAGGTGATAGGGGGAATCACCAAGGGAACCCTTTTGGTGAGTGCAATTTTCCCAAAGGGAAAAATGGAGCTGGGTATGCCAGTCCTTGGGATTCTTATCGAGCAGTTTCTTGATCACAGTGTTCAGGTTCTTGTTTGTAGATTCAACAAGGCCATTTCCTTGAGGGTAGTAATTGGATGAAAATTTAAGGGTGATTTCATAATCGAAAGCCCAACCAACAAATTTTAATGAAGCATATGCAGGTCCATTATCACACACTAATGCATAAGGACAACCAAAGCGATTTAAAATGAAAATTTCCAAAAAAATTGTAACTACTTCAGTTGTGCATTGCCTACATGCAATTGCCTCCATCCATCTAGTGCAATAATCAGTAGCAGTAAGAATATACCTGTGTCCTGCAAATGATGGACTTACCAGACCAATGAAATCAAGACCCCATTGTGCAAATGGTCTCACCTCTAGGACAGGTTGCAAAGGGACAACAACATTCCTTTCCTTGGTAGTAGTGGTCTGGCATGTGTGACATAAGCAGACATGACTATGAGCATCCTTGAAGACTATCAGCCAATAATATTCAACTCTCAATATTTGATGTGTGGTAGAATGTCCAGATCCGTGACCAATTCCAAACTTATCCTGGAACTCCTTTAGGACTTAATTTGCTTCTTCCTTGCCAAGGCATCTCAAGTAGATGCCTTCGTGATTTCTCTTGTATAAAATGGATCCTTGTAGCATGTAACTGTTGCTTTTCAGCCTGAGAGCACACTTCTGAACTCCCTATAGGTGAGACAGGCACTTGTGATTCAACAAATAATAAATGACATCCTTGTACCATTTTCCTGGGGAAACATCTTCAAGTTGGTATTGCTGGACAGTGAGTTCAGGACCCGCGTCAACGGCTGCCTCAACAATTGTCCAGGTAAGTGCTTGTCCTCTCACCAATTTCATTGGTTGGATTTCCATATCATACTCTTGCAGCAACGTGACCCATTTTTCCCTTCGTTTCCCCAACTCATTTTGCATTAGTAATGTCTTCACGGCTGGGTCAGGGACAATGGCGAACACTTTATTACGTAGGATGTAATGTCCGCTTTTTTTTACTCCCCTAACGAGGGAATATGCTTGCTTTTCTATGTTGTGGTAGTGTAACTCAACATCTTTCAAAGGGGCACTCATGAAGTCGATTGGATATTCATTCCCCTCTTCATCTTTCTGAGTTAGAATGTTGGCACAAGAATGTTCTGAAGCAAACGAGTAGATGTAGAATGGCTTCAGATAGTCTGGGCTGACCAACACGGGTGCTTCAACAATTTCTTGCTTAATTTCTTCAAATTCCTACTTGGCTTCGGGAGTCCACTCAATCTTGGCATCTTGCTTCAACATGGCATTGAGTGGCTTGACAATCTCAATAAAGCCCGTGATGGACTTTCTCACAAAGTTGATCTTTTCGAAGGACTTCAATTCCTTCTTGTTGCCTGGTGGTGGAATCTTTAGCAAAGATTGGATGCATTCAGGGTCTATGGAGATTCCCTGCTCTGAAATGATGTGTCCAAGCAATCTACCCTCAGTCACTCTGAAAATGCACTTCTTTGGGTTAAGGGAAACCCCAAAATCCCTACACCTTTGAAACACCTTGCATAAATCAAAGACGTGATCACTCTATTTCTTAGAGAACATAGTTAAATCATCCATATAGATGATTATGCACTTTCAAATCAAATCTTTGAAGGCAATGTCCATGGAACGCTGAAAGATGGAACCAACATTGTGGATCCCAAAGGGAATCCTTCTGTAGGAAAAGATCCCCCACTTAGTGGTGAATGTCGTCTTATGAAGATCCTCGTACTGCACCATAACCTAGTTATACCCAGAGTACCCATCGAGGAAAGACATCATTTGCGAGTCATTGACAATCGGGTAGTTGTCGTTCTTCGAAGCTATGTTCAAATTGCAGAAGTCAACACACAATATGATTTCTCCATTCTTCTTTCTGACCGGTACCAAGTTGGCCACCCATGTGGAATGCCTGACTGGGAAGATAATCCTTGCTGAAAGCAATTTCTGCACCTCTTTGTAAATGATGGGTTCCAGCAAAGCGTTGATAGGACGATGTCATTGGCAGAATGGACACACTTCTATCTTGAGAGGGATGGTGTGCATGATGATGGAGGTGTCATAATTCTTAAGGTCTTCATAGCTCCATGCCACCACATCGTGATACTTTCGTAAAGCATCCACAATCCCTTTCTTTTCTTCTGCAATGCACACTTTGCCAATAAAAACATTTTTGATCTCCTTGGCAGTTTCAAGGTTGTGAGTGTCACACTAGTTGCTTATGGATTCCTTCTTAGTTTTCCAATCTTGATCTCTAATCTAATCCAAGTCAAAAATGTGTTCCAGCTAAACCATGCCTCTAGGGATTGTGTTAGTTTTGAGCTTGATTACTCCTTCTATGTCCAATTCGGCTTCTTTTGGATCAACTTCGTCTATTATTTGGGTGGCAAAGACATTAGAGCTCATGATGAACTCGAGGATGTTCTTATCATCATTGAAGACTTGAAAGTGAGTGACGTTATCTGGAATGGACGGTGTATATGTCAACTCAACAGTGAATTTCTTGAGACCTGACAAGGATAAGGGATGCAATGTGCTAGCTGCTTGAGCCAAAACATTAGTCGTATGGTTTTGAGTGCGAGGGATCAACTGTATATTGAACGCGTCTAGCCCTTCTAGGAGATCCCAAACCCTATGTCTATAGTTTTCCAACCTTCTGTCGTGACAGGAGTATAGTTTTCTAACTTGTTTAACCACCAACTCAAAATCACCGAAAACTTGCAACATTTTAACATTTTTCTTCAAGGCCATCAGAAGGCCATGGACTAAAGCTTCGTATTCCGCTACATTGTTGGTACAATAAAACTAAATTCTATGGGAAGCGAAATAGGTTTTACCCGTGGGGCTAATGAGTTCAAATTTGGCGTCGGCTCCCTGCTTGGACTTGGATCCATCAAAACGTAATGTCCAGAATTTGGAGGGATCTTTGACGCTGGGGCTACTGAGGTGATTATTGCCTTTAGGCTGTGAGTGGGCATTCATGACTTCTGAAGCAGGTGTTAGTTTGGTATGCTTGAGTGTGGGCTGCCCTACGGGTGTTTCCTTCTGAGAAGTAGCTAATCCTTTGACCCACTCTATTGTTGTTTGGCATAAACAACACTCAAACTCAAAATGGGTAACATCATGTACACTACACCAATTTGGGAGTAAAAGCTCTTGGAAATTTATTCTTTCCCCTAGGCTGAGTTGATTTTGTATGCATTTTTCCATAAAATCCTGGAATCCATCCAACAATCCCAAAGTGTTATCCTCGGGGGTTTCCTCATCATCGGCTTCTACTAGCATCTCCGTGCTCTAAGGTGTATGGGTTAAATCAACTGGAGGGCTGCATTGCACCAGTAGGACTTCGGCCACCATCCTTTCTTCTTGAATCTCCACTTCTTGATAAGCAAAGGGACAATAATTCCCCAACTCCGTTTCAGCAAACAACACCTCATTCAAGTTGTTGTATTCAGTGATCATGAACTTCATGCGTGGCTCTCGATCGATGCAGATCTGATTCGGTAGTCCCTTCCATGGTAGCCACATGTGAGAAAAAATTGTTGCAGCATATCCATTCAAGGAACGGGTGAAGTCTCATCCCAAGATGATTCCATATGCATCAGGAATATCCACAACTTGGATGTCAATGACCTGTTGTACCCTTGGGTCTACGACAATTTGCATCGAGATCTGATTCATCTCTCCTACAATATTTACCTCAGTTTTGTCCAATTGAGTCACCTTTTTCTTTGAAGGTGTGATAGGTCGAAATAGGTGTTAGAAAACAAGCAGCAAGTTAAAGAGCACGAATAAACAACTAAAACAACCTACACTTCGAGATTAGCCTAAGTTGGAAACAAAACAAGAGAAAGCCACGAAATGGAACTTTATACCTTGCGTTGAGTCGATCCTTTGGTTGGCCCTTCGATCTTGGATGTGTATGCTCCTTGGATGGCAAGATGCAAGCTAGATAAGGATGTGAAGATGGATGCAAGTGGATGAAAATGTGAAAATGGCTAAGTAAAGGTTGAGAAACAAAACTGCAAGAGTTTGGCTAGCACAAGTGATCTCCCCAAAATGAGAGAAAAGAGGGGGTATTTATAGGATTTTTGGGAAATCCTAGGGGAAATGGACGGTTGAGATTGATCCACCAAATATCAATATGTAGGGCTAAGGTGAGTTGAGAACTCACAAGCCCTCACATCTTGACATGTGGCATGTGAGATAGCCCTAAAAGGTGAAGTGGACATGAGGTGGAAGGAGAAGGACATGACATGGAGGGGGGTACAAAGTACCTTGGGATTGGACAAGATCTCCTCATAAAGGAGGTACTTGTCCCCATGTGGGTGAGAGGACAAGTGGGGAATTAAAAATTCCTCAAATATCCTTATGGGGAGATGGGAAAGAATTTTAAATTATTAAAAGGTGAATTAAAAATTCACATGGGGAAGAGAGGAGCCTAGGATAAATAAAAAGGAATTAAAAATTCCTTGGGGGATGGGGAGAGTTGACTAAAGGGGGTGATTAGGATTGTGCAAGTACTTGATTAGATTAATTAATGAAGATTAGAAGAGAG
Source organism: Sequoia sempervirens (assembly GCA_007258455.2). Lineage (NCBI taxonomy): Eukaryota > Viridiplantae > Streptophyta > Pinopsida > Cupressales > Cupressaceae > Sequoia > Sequoia sempervirens. The sequence continues at coordinate 564,922 of VDFB02017722.1, forward strand.
TTAGATCTCACATGTGACTTGATGTGACAAGTCAAAGATCACATGGGGAAGAGAAAATGAATTTAATATTCCTTGAAGGATAAAAGGAATTAAAAATTCCTTGAGAGGTTGATTAGGCTAGTTAGTGAAGGATTAGAGGATGGTTAGGTGGCTAAGAGAGATTAGAGGCCAACTTGCAAAAGTTGGAGGATGTGACATCCTAATCAAGGATTAGGCATGTGCACATCCTAATGATGGATTAGAAGAAGGATTAAGATAAGATAAAAATGATGGAGGATGTGACATAAAGGGAATTAAATAAATGGAATATTTATTTAATTCAATTGATGGAAGAAGGATTAAAGAGATAAGGTATTATTGATTAAATACCTTAGGGATTTGGCAGATTAAAGATATTAATTAAATAATAGTAGTATTACTTAATTAACGAAAATAAGACGAAAGGGGATGAATTTGGATAAATTAAGTGTCCAAATTTAGACATCTACATTTTTCCCCTCTTTGAGATGGTGTTACGAAGTAGCATCATTTCAAAGAATATTAAAACATAGATCCTAGAAGAAGATGGTTAGATTGGAAAAGATGCCCCAGTCATTCAAAGAAGTGACTAGGAAGGAAGATGATGGGGGTAAAGATGAAAGTTAGGGATGAAGGATGCCCCCTCGAGAGGACATGCGGGTTCAAGAGAACACGGGTGGGCTCTCGAAATGGATGAGATGATGCAAGGGGAGTTGAAGAAGATGATGCAATGTGATGGAAGATTGGGAGGGGAGCGTGATGAAGGATGAATGGATGGGGGCGATTTGAGGATGAGAGATGAAATGCAATCTAAATGCAATTTGCCATCATCGGAGCACTGATTTTTGCTATAGCATAAGACAAGACACCAGGGTATGAAGAACCAAGGCGGATTAGTGTCTAATGCGTAAAACAAACATAACAAACAAGAAGGCTATTCCAACACCCCAAAGTCACGATGACCTTGGTCCGGCCAGGTATTGGGATAACCACAACAAGGATGCCCCAACAGTAACACAAGACCTCGGATCTTGGTGGGTACTACGTGGGACAACCGAGAAGAGAAAAGATCAAGATACACCCCTATGTTGACTAGTCAAAGCACACCATGATATGATGGATCAAGGCGACCATGACAAGTGATGATAGGGAGCTCAAATGATAAACAAAAGTCAAAAGCATCAAAAGATCACAATCAATTTCAAATGTCATTTGCCATAGGATCAATCAAGGGGATGGATGGGATTGATGAGGTCTGTTAGGAAGGATGCATCCTGTTGAGACCGATGATGGATACTAAATTGAAAGATTGATATGACGCAGGATATTCAAAATTGATTGGATTTGATGATACAAGTGGATCTTGTTGTTTAAGAACCAGCTAGATAAGGGCATAGCTTGATGACGCGACACGAGAGACATGACACAAGACTAACACATCCTAGCGACCTAGGGGCTCGGGGGCTGATCAAAGATTAGCCTTGCCTACGTGGAAGCGCAGAGCCCTCGTAGTTCGATAAAAGGTTGATGACAGACCATGATGGGGATTTTGATGGATGACCAAGATGGGATGGGGAGCAGGAGAAAAGTGGACAGTATCGATCGATGATGGATGGAATATGATAGATGATAGAGGATGGACAAAGAAGAAAGATTGATGATAGCGGATAAAGGGACAAAGTGGACAATGATGACTGATGATGGAACAACATAGACCTATTGGAGTGGATTGGAGGATAGTGACTATACAAAGCTCAAGGATGGGATAGTTATCCAAATCATCAAAGATGAAGTGGGCGGATGACAGGATAGATAGATGAATGATGAGATGATGAACGATGATATAGAAAAGATATATGACGTTGGATTGTGCAGGGAGAGTGCGGATCATGAAGCTCTGGGATGGAATAGTTAGCCAAATAATCAAAAGATGAATTGGGAGGATGATATAATAGATAGATGAATGATGAGAAAGGATAGGAGATGGAGAAGATGGAACATTACTCATAATGATTAAATGATTGATCAAGATTATTGAATGAGAGTTTGAAATGATAGAAGGAGGTTTGATGAATGTTTGAGATGACAAGAGGCTTGAGGAATTTTTTGAGATGATAGATGGAGGTTCAAAATAGATGAAATGGATGAATGGATTTATTCGAATGGATGAATAGGACAAAGTTGAAGAAGATGGAGGGAGGGATTTTAAGACTTTGTTCGATATCCAAAGATTTTGACTACAGAGGGACAAAAGCTCAGATTAGGGGTTTGGTTAAGCTCAGAGCTTAGATGAGGATTGGATTGAAGACTAGAATGATTGGAGGATGTGATGGGATGAATTCGACACCAAGTGCCAAGGTTGAAAGGGCATAAAGTGTTGACAATCAGAGTTTTCCAAATTTGGCAATTTTCAAAAATTGTCAAATTTTGCCATGTTAGGAAACTTCATGCTCGTATGTTTGAGAGTCCCAATTTTTTCCAAGAAATACCCATTGGTGAGATAGGATGAATTGCCAAATAACATCCCAAATTTGGGATATGCATTTTGAGTTATGAGCGAAAATAATTTTTCAAAAAACATTGAATTGGGATTTTGGGGGTGAAGATGAGAGTTTGAGGCCCCAAAAATGGGTCAAAACGGGCTCCAACTAGTTTCTAAGAAACTCGTTGGGAATCCACTCATTAGCTCAAAACGTAACCACCCGTCAAATTTCAGCTCAAACGGACACCCGAGTCAAAAGTTATGGCCCCCGGAAGTTTTGGTGTAAAAATCAAAACCCTCAAAAATATGGTTTTTCGATAAATTTTGAAAATTTCAAAATATGGGTTTTGTCCGGGACGACGAAAGAAAAAATGGGTAGGAAAATTTTTGTGGGCTGCCTTGACTTCTCACGAGGGGAGATTACGCCCGTGATCAAATTCACCGGCCGAGGCGTAATTCTCACCACACCGGGCCGCAGTCCGGCTACCGAGGGCGACGGTCCGCTAACGCGCAGAAGTCCGGGCCGGTACAGAGTATGACAGCCCGCCGGCGAGGTGGATCTCAGTCCGCCAACGCGATAAAAGTCCGGCCACCGAGGCGATTACGCCCGGCCGGCTTTAGGCGGATAAGCCCGCCGCCGACGAAGTCCACGCCGCATGACAGCCCGCCACCGAGTGCATTGTCCGGACCGGTAAGACCGTGTAGCTGAGGAGGGATGGGATGCGGGATGGGGGGATGGGAGGGGAGGAGGGGAGGATGGGGGATAGGATGGGGGGGATGGGATGGACGGGGGGATGCGATGGTGGATGGGTATGAAGACATGGATGGGGGGGGAGAAGAGTTGGGAAGAGAGGGGATTGGCAAGGTAGATGGATGGATGTCATGATGGGAAGATGGAAGGGATTATTCTGATGGAATGAACGATGTCTCCAAGGACTGTATCACAAAGGAAGATAGATGCCCCCACTCTAGATATGTCATGTGCGAGGAGGCATGAAGGATGCAAGACAAGTGGATGGGAAATGATGGGGAGATGGGAGGGATTGGAAGATAAGGATGGGGAGATGGAAGGGATGCATGACAGGTGGATAAGGAAGATAGATGAATGCGAATGAGGATTAGGATAGTGTACGGATGAGGGAGATTATGCTAAGAGGTGCCCAAAGCATGCTTATATGTTTGCCCCATTGTTATCAAGATCACAAGGAGGATGGAAGGATTGGGATAAGTGAGATATGCCAAGAAGGATGTGTAAGCTTGATAGGATGGATGGGGATGGATGAAAATGATGTATAGCAAGAAGATGGGTGCATAGCCGAAAGCATAGCCGAAATTGCCCCCAAGTGTAGATGGGGATTTACGCATGACGCCTGTTTGCCAGGTTTTCATCATGGTACTTGTCCAAGGCGCCTGTTTGCCAAGTTTTCACCATTGGATGGATTATTTCTCTTTACTATTTTATTTTTTTATTTTTATTTTTTATTTTATTTTATTTTATTTTTTGATTTTGGACTTTTGATTTTGGACTTTTTGGATAGTAAGCGGAAGGAGATGGATAAGGATAGGGAGGCGAATAAGTGGATTTAGAAGAAATGCGATAAGGATATGGATGGAGGACTCAAGCATCAAGTTCTCTATCAGGTATGAAGAGCTCATGTTCGAACCGACTATTGGATGTTGGTACAACCTTATGAGGATAAATGAATTATGCAAGAGGATGAATTAGAGGGATTTGATGGGGAAGATACGGGGGATAATGGGTGGGATGTTGGAAATGGTATGGATAGAATGAGGAGGTGGATGCGTGATGGGGAGATGAGTTCAGGACCAACATTGGCACATGTGGTGATGGATGCAAAAAGATAAAAGGATGAATGGATGGAGAATGTGGGGATAATGGAGGAGAGGGAATAGTGAATTTTGGGACATAGGGACCCAAAACAGACTTAGGAGATGAAAGGTGGGTATGGTTAGCTTTTGGATTAGCAACTTTGGATGTTCTTACAGATTTTTCATGTGATGGCATTGCATCTTTTTTCTTTGGGATCCACATGGTTTTGATCTTTGCTTTGTTGGCTCTTTGCGAGCTATAGATTTGATTCTGATTTGGGATTTTGTTTTTCTTTTCTTTACCATGTCTTTTAGAGGGGACATGGGGAGCTTTAGATTCCTGTGAATGTTTGGATTTATGCAGTTTTATGTTAGCATCCAAAGTGCCTTTATTAGCAATGGGATGGGTGTGAGAAGATGGATGATGTGGAGCAATGCAGGTAGGATTATGGGGATTACGTGTAAATGGGGGATGTTTAGGTATGTGCCTTTGTTGATCCTGATTATGGGATATGCGAGAGGAATGTTTATGATGGATGACATGGATAGGTGTTGGATGGGTGAAAGGATGAGATGGAGGAGGTGATCTTGGGATATACGGACCCAAGATGGATAGAGTAGATGAAGGATGGGAGCTGGTGGATGGAGTGATGTAAGGACCCAAAATGGATGCAGTAGATGAAGGATGGAAGATTGTGGATGGAGGGATGTAAGGACCCAAAATGGATGGAGCGGATGAAGGAGGAATATGGACGGTTGTTTTGGGGCGATACGATAGAGGAGGAGGGATTGCAGCATATGATTTGGTAGAGCGACGGGAAGAGCCAACATTTCTTTTGGAAAAGGCTCGTTGAGGATGTCTAGAGGTTGTACCAACATCTTTAGATTGTGAGTCTTGGGGGATAGATCCAAGACCTTGCATGCAGATTTGTTCTTTGACTTGGATGGGCTCTAAAATACCTTGCTCGAAGGCCTAGACCTTTTCCTTGATAGTTCATGTTCTTGAGCATTCGATCCATGATAGGATTTTTGTTATTTGAAAACATGATGCGAGTCCATTATTAGGGGGGGATGATGGGTGGTATATACACTATGTTTTTCTTCCGCAAGGAGGCCACCATGGAAGAATGTGAGAGTACCAAGGGGATATGCAAGCGGTGTGGGGATAGCATTTTTAGGCGATGATGGGGGATCCTGAGAAGGAGATGGTGGGATAGCAGCATTTGGATGGGTTGTATCTAGAGAGGGAGTAGGGGATATGATAGGATCTGATTTTGTGGTAGCAAGTTCATGCAATGGAGATGGAGATGGAGTGGTAGAATCTTGAATGTGAAGAGGATCATGGGATGGAATGGATGGGGGACTGTGATCTTGTGATAGACTAGGTGGGATGGTAGGATCTTGATCTGGAGGAGGGGATATGTTGGCATGCTTTGGATCAGGCTCTTGGCATGACTCATCGTGTGTGGGAGGTATGATAATGGAGTCATGGGGGGACTCTTCAAGTGGGGAAGATGGAAGGATGGAGGATTCAAGATATTCTTGGGAATGGATAGTAGGAGTGGAAGAAGTGGATTGGATTTGGATGTCATCGATAGGTTCGATGGCTCTTGGAGTAGAGAGTGGGTGTTCAATGGATTTGGTAGATGTGATGGTAGGAGATGGGGACTCAGTGGATTCAGAGGATGTGATGGTAGGAGATGGGGGCTCAGCGGATTCAGAGGATGTGATGGTAGCGTCAATGATAGGTGTTGGATGGAGAAGGGTCTTGTCACTAACGACCATGGATGATGGGTTGTGATGGCATGGTTCCACGACTGCAATGTGTGGAGTGGGGGATGTTTCCTTTGTTATAAGTCTTTGGAGAAACTTGAATACGCTAGGATGAGATGGTGTGGTAGGAGTGGATGAAGGTTTGTGGATTAGTGGGGGATTAGGACTAGGGATTGGTGGGCTAGGATTAGATAGGGGAATGGGATTGGATGCAGGACTGGGAATAGATGGGGGATTAGGTGAAAGGTTAAGATAGGGGAATTGGCATGGTGAATTAGGATAAGATGACATGGATGGTGGATCGTTGGTAGAAGATATGGGCAGCGTGTTGTAATAAAGGTATTGGGATGGTGGATGAGGATGAGAAGATTGAGGTGTTGGATTAATATAGGGAGATGCAGGTGTTGGATTAGGGTAAGTTGATGGGTGTGTTTGACTAGGATAAGAAGGTGTGAATGTAGGATTAGGCTGAGTGGATTGGTATGGGAGATTAGGGTAGTGGGTGTATGCGGATGAAGGATTTGGATAGGAGGATGTGGATGGGGGATTAGGATGAGGGTATTGTGATGGCAGACTAGGATAAGAGGATGCGGGTGTTGGATAAGAGGATGAGGTAGAGGAAGGATATGATGGATATGATGGACATCCCTTGTCAAAGGTAGCATAAGGAGTGTGACTAGGCATAGATGAAGACATGATGGGATAACTTGATGGGGTGATTGGATTTTGGAATGTGGGTGGAGAAAGCTTACTAGCAATGATAGTGTCAAGGGGATCTATGTCGTATACCTCTTGATCAACAAGACTTTCGTTATCATTGTCGACGTAATTAGGGTTTCCCTTGACCACTATTGATGGAGGATAAAAATTCATGATGATGAAAGGATAAAGATGGTGGATAAAGACTTTGGATGGAAATCAGACAAAAGCTCAAATCGGGATTTAGGACAAGCTCAGATCAGGATTGGATTAAAGCTCAGATTAGGATGATTGGATGATATGATGGGATTGATTTTGATGATCGGATTGGATTATCAAAGGATGATTACGACACCGAATCTACTTCGAGATGGAAGTAGATTGATTGGGTCGAATAGGAATGCAATTAGATTGGATTGGATAAGATTGATCGATGATTGATCGGATGATGGATTGGGTAGGATGACGAAAGGGACTATAAACCCTGTTCAGAGATTACCCTAGGCGACTTAGGATGCTGATTAATCGGATTCAAGGATGAATGGATGATTGCGGCACCGAATCCACTTTGAGATTGAAAATGGATTGATTGGGCCGATGATGATGATTAACTTAGGATGGATGACAATCCTAAGAGGATGTTGATAATGACGATCAAATCAGACACTTCGGTCAATTTGGATAAATAACCCGAGACAAAGTTTAGGGGATTTGGATGGGGAAAACGATGATTTGATTGGAGAAATGGATGATAGAAATGAATACTCCAAACGAGTAAATGATTGATCGGGATGGATGAACGATTACTCGAAACGAGTAGACGAATGATCAGAACGATAGAACGAGAGTTCAGAATGATGAAAGGAGATGTGAAATGGATGAATATTTACTCGGAATGAGTAAACGAATGATTGGAATGACAGAACCAGAATTCAGAATGATAAAAGGATGTGCTAAATGGGTGAACGTTTACTCAGAATGAGTAAATAGATGATCAGAATGATAGGACGAGAGTTTGGAATGATGAAAGGATATGTGAAATGGATGAATATTTGCTCGAAATGAGTAAACGGATGATCGGAATGATAGAACCAGAATTCAGAACGATAAAAGGATGTGCTAAATGGGTGAACGTTTACTCGGAACGAGTAAACGGATGATCAGAATGATAGGACGAGTGTTCAGAATGATGAAAGGATGTGTGAAATGGATGAATATTTACTCGAAACGAGTAAACTAAGAGAATGGTAGGGTATACCACCTTCGAGGAGGCAGATGATGAAGAAAAAGGTGCCCCGGCCAACTTCTCAAAAGTATGAAGTGGTATATATCATTGGAAAGAGCACGAAAAACTAAGAAGAACTGCCTTGGAATGGAGTCAATCGGATAAACGGTGTAGAAATGGCAGCCCCGGGAAGAAAGAGCACTGGGACAGGCCCGCCACCGGATTAGGACAAGCCCGCCACTGCACTGGGACAGGCCCGCCACTGCACAGGGATAGGTCCGCCACCGAATTAGGACAGGTCCGCCACCGGAGATAAAGTTGCTCAAAAGTATGAAGTGTTATATGTCGTTGGAAAGAGCACGGAAAAACGAGAAGAACTGTCTTTGAACGGAGTCAATCGGATAAACGGTGTAGAAATGGCAGCCCCGGGAAGAAAGAGCACTGGGACAGGCCCGCCATCGGATTAGGACAGACCCGCCACTGCACTGGGACAGGCCCGCCACCGGATTAGGACAGGCCCGCCACTGCACTGGGACAGGCCCGCCACAGCACGAAAACAGGTTTACCAAAGGATAAGGTCAAGTCCGCCAAAGGATAAGCTTAAGCTTGATGTTTTGATGGATGGCAAAGGCAAAGGACCAAAAATATAGCAAACACTATTAAACAGATTTGGCTAGACTGAAAATGACTGGTTTTGCACGAGAAAGACAATTCAGACAGCACAACCCTAAGATTTATTAGAAGTGGGTATGGCCAACAAAGTCTTCTACTCTAGGATGAACATGGTTTCTAAGGAGTCCTCGATATACGCACGGTACGTGAGGCCCAAACCGTGAACACCAACCCGTTACAAGCGTGAGTCGGTAACCTTAGCGAGATACTAAAGGCTCGGACCAACTCTTCACGTCATCCCGACGCTTCGCCAATTACAACGTGGTTGGATTGAGGTACAGCTTTCGCTCTCCCCCCTTTATATACCCCGCCGGTACGCGTGGTTGGAATCGTCCCTTAGGGTGATGAAATCCCCAAGCAGGTCCCACTAAGAAAGTGAAAAAGGATGACTCAAAAGGACTTGGAAAGCTATGATTTCTCGTCACCCAGGATCGCCAAATGGCGCAAGGGGATTGGATACGTCAAATAGCCTTCCCAAACATGTCAAACAAAGTTTATTGACCCCCTTTTATTAAGCTATGTGCCTATTTTACCAAAAGACAATCGGCAAAAACTTGAAATTTTTACCTTCTGTAGGACAGGTCCCACTTTCTGTTAGAGCAAAACCCGCCAGCTGGAGACGAGCCGGCCCGCTGGATTAGAGACAGTCCGCCCTTGCACCTTTAGGACAGGCAGCCAGCGAATTAGGGCGGGAGATTAAAGCCCTTTGCCTTTGGGGCGAGGGCCGCCCAGCGAATTAGGGCGAGGTCAGCCACTGCTGGGGCGGGCCAGCCGAATTGGGGCGAGATCCATGCTTGGTAGGAGACCGGGCCCATGCTTGCACTAGAGACGGGGCCCACGCCACTCTGTTAGAGACGAGCCATACCCTGGATAGGTCCAGCCAAATTTCTAGGACGGTCCATGCCGAGGAAGAGGGCAGTCGCCACTGCACCCAACTGGACGCAAAATGCAAAAAATAGCAAACGTGAAGAAAATAGACCCGTTTGTGGGTCCCACCGGGCGTGCCAGAAATGTTATAGGTCGAAATAGGTGTTAGAAAACAAGCAGCAAGTAAAGAGTGCAAATAAATGACTAAAACAACCTACACTTCGAGATTAGCCTAAGTTGGAAACAAAACAAGACAAAGCCACGAAATGAAACTTTATACCTTGCGTTGAGTCGATCCTTTGGTTGGCCCTTCGATCTTGGATGTGTATGCTCCTTGGATGGCAAGATGAAAGCTAGATGAGGATGTGAAGATGGATGCAAATGGATGAAGATGTGAAAATGGCTAAGTAGAGGTTGAGAAATAAAAAGCTGCAAAGAGTTTGGCTAGCACAAAGTGATCTCCCCAAATGAGAGGAAAGGGGTATTTATAGGATTTTTGGGAAATCCTAGGGAAATGGGCCGGTTGAGATTGATCCCGCAAAATATCAAGATGTAGGAGCTAAGGTGAGTTGAGAACTCACAAACCCTCACATCTTGACATGTGGCACATGTGATAAAAACCCTAAAAGGTGAAGTGGACATGAGGTGGAAGGGAGAAAAGGACCTTATTGTTATGGAGGGGGTACAAAGTACCTTGGGATTGGACAAGATCTCCTCATAAAGGAGGTACTTGTCTCCATGTGGGTGAGAGGACATGTGAGGAATTAAAAATTCCTCAAATATTCACATGGGGAGATGGGAAAGAATTTTAAATTCCAAAGGGTGCATTGGGGGATTAAAAGGTGAATTAAAAATTCACATGGGGAAGAGAGGAGCCTAGGATAAATAAAAAGGAATTAAAAATTCCTTAGGGGATGGGGAGAGTTGACTAAAAGGGGTGATTAGGATTATTACAAGTGCCAGTTAAGATTAATTAATAAGAAGATTAGAAAGAGTTAAGATCCTCACATGTGACTTGATGTGACAAGTCAAAGATCACATGGGAAGAGTAATGAAGGATTAGAGGGGGTTTAGGTGGCTAAGAGAGATTAGAGGCCAACTTGCAAAAGTTGGAGGATGTGACACATCCTAATCAAGGATTAGGCATGTGCACACCTTAATGATGGGATTTAGAAGAAGGATTAAGATAAGATAAAAATGATGGAGGATGTGACATAAAGGGGATTAAATAAATGGAATATTTATTTAATTCAATTGATGGAAGGAGGATTAAAGAGATAAGGTATTATTGATTAAATATCTTAGGGATTAGAAGAACTTAAGGATGTTAATTAAAGGGGATAAATTTGGATAAATTAATTGTCCAAATTTAGACATCTACACACATGAGTGTCGGGATTACTTGGATCATCTTGCTAAAACTCACTTGTGGCTAAATAGAGCTTAATTATCCTCTAATATTTTTTTTATATAAACATATGGAATTTCCAATTTCCAAAAGGATGCATCCTTTCATATTCTCAATGTATAAATATCCATTTCGGAAATGAAACAAAGAGAGCCGATAGGTAGAATAGAATAGAAGATAGAAGAGAGAATATAGTAGAACATTATTTTTCGCAAATTTGAGACTATGTTGCATTTTTAAAATCATGGAGAAATCAATTGAAATCTAATAATATGGTGCAGTTGTTTCTGGTATCATTTGTTTATGGTGTTTGTTGAAAGCATTATTGAAGTTGTCTCCTATGTGGTGTTTTCTAGTTATCTAAATTGGTGTAACAAGTTTATATACAGTTTGTCAGTGCACATTAGCTACATCTATATGGTCAATTGATTGGTTCTTTCTAGTAAAGATTAAAACTTTTAATTTGATCATAGTAATTAGGGAATGTCTGTTGGATCACTAAGAAGAACTCGGTAATCATAATCTTGCATTTTTATACAAGCTATAAACTAAATCATATGCTGAACAACTTGAATTTTTGCCAGAAAGTACTTGTTTCAGATTTCTCTTGAATTTGCATACCCTATAAGGCACTAGTCTCCACAGTTTCATCATTCAATTTTATTCAATTCTTTTTTACATCTGTTAACTCAACATATTAGGATTTAGTTTTAAATATTTAATACAATATATACCAAATTTAATTTAATTTGTCCATTTTTATCTGCCATCATGGATAAATCACTACAAAAGAGAAGATCATAAGTAAAGTCTGCCAAATTCATATAGGTACACCCACCTAGGTCTAGCAGCACCTAAAGAGTAGAAAGCTTAAACCATTTGGCTTTGTTTGTTACCCTAAAACGTACCAAGAGATTGGAAGCCTCTTGAGGTATCCTTACCTGCATTTTTGAGAACTAACAAATTGGTGACTCTGCTAAGGAATTAACTCAAAATTTGTGCCTTAATCATAGAGTCAGAAATCCATATAGACTCCGCTAGGAATAAGAAACATTAAACATTTTCTCACTTTTAAGAAAGTTAGTGGAAACTCTGATAAAAATGTTTCAACATAAATGGAAGAAGATCTCAATATAGGGGAGGTCATATTGGAGCCCATGCTGGCAGTAGTAAATGGACACACAAGGATGATAAAGTTGATAAGGGTAAAAGGATAAATGAAGACATGTGCATGATGAACAAAGACAAAGCATCAATACCACATTGTGAAACATATGACCATTATAATACATGGAAAGATAATTCAAGTGCAGAACCTTGTACCCCATAAGATCAAAGAAATCCTTTTTATGATCCCCAGAAATAGGCTGAGTTTAGAGCTGAGCTCGAGTCTGAATGAATCAGAATTCAACATGAATATGATAAAAAAATGGAGGGTAATCAGAATGGTCCTACTGATCATGAGATTCCTTAGGAAGATTACGAATCGTTAACCTATGAAGAAGTTAAAGCATGGTTTGAATCTCAAAAAAGGGAGAGGGAAGAGCAGGAGAAAGCCCAAATGATACATGCAATGAGAGAATTCAAATTATAGAAAGCTCAAAATATGACTCATATAGTTGGTTGCCCCCCGAAGTATGTACCACCTCATAAACAGGGTAATCATGGTGCAGGACCTTCTGAGCCACCAAGGGTCCCTCACCATCAAGTTGGGAATCAATACGGATAGCCAAATCATCCACCTCATATTCCCACACAATATACAAATGTACAGCCACCTCATGGCCAGCATTATGTGCCACATCATAACACACAATATAATAACCCAATGTACCAATACCCACCTAACCCTCCCCCTCATCAATATACCACCATGATCAGACAATTTGATTTGGAAGGATTTCAATTATACCCTTACCCCATGGATGGCAGTTGGAGAGGCCTGGTGCTTAAGTTTACAGGGAGTGGTGCAATTTCTACTAAAGACCATTTAAGGAGTTTTAATGCTTTCATTCAATATTTGGATGTACCCTATGAAGATTTACATATGAGGCTATTCATGATGTCGCTTATTTAAGAAGCCAGAGATTGGTTCAACAGCTTAACAACAACCTCTATTGATTCTCTCCAAATATTTCAGGACCGATTCCTTGAGCAATATGGGAATCAAAGTGCACCTAATGCTGCTCTTCATGAATTGATGCAAATTCAGAAAAATAATAATGACTCAATTTATGATTTCAACCAAAGATTCAATAAACTACAGAATAAAATACCTCCTGGATCAAAATTGCCAGACTCTGTGGCATTGAATGTTTATTTGAATGCGTTTGATCCTAAAACAGGATATGAACTGAGAAATAGGTTCCCAAGAGACTTGGCTAAAGCTCAAAAGATAGTGTTAACAATTGAAAACAATAGGAAGGTTGTTGGGATAATTGATAAAAGAGAAAATCATAGGGTTCCCCAACAAACCAATAATTATCAATACAAATAGGAGAACACATACATGAATGAAAGGCCTAGGCTACATGACATGCCTTATAACACAAACTGGAAAGATGGAAAACCTATAACAGATAGGCCTAGAAACAAAGAAACTCCTGATCCATTGAGGAAGAAGGGAACCTATATGGTGAATAACAATTATTTATGTGAAATCTGTGATAAGCCACATTCCCCAAATTATTGTGTTGTAGCCCAAAGAATGCAAGAAGGAATGTTGATGAACAATGGAGAAGATCACAAAGTTTATTTGACTTTGAACAATTTTTACCATGTGAAAGAGAGGTACTCATCTTCAGAGGGGTAAGTGCACCAAGATGGTTCCCAAAAAGGGGGCTTAAGTGGCCACTTTTTTTCTGAAATCAAGAAATACTGACCTTGGACATGAAATTGAGGATAGTTACACTAAATTTTTTGAGATGGAACAAAAACAAGGATCGAAGTACTCCGAGTCTACTTTGTAAACTACTAATTTATTTTGAAAATGGTTGATATTAAGGGGTTCAAAAGAGGGACGTACACAAATTGGTGGTTTTCTTGTTAGAAAACATAACATAGCAACTCTTGTACAACCTGAGCACGGTGAACTTTTTTGTAGTATTTTTAAAATCGCAATGGTCAAAAGTTAGCTAAAAGTATCTAGTTGACGGACAATTTTTCTAATAATTTTTTAATGAATATTTGATATTTTACTAATTTTCTAAATGGGAACTTCCTAAAAAGCAGAATTTTGGCCGTGCTCCCACTAAATTTTTTTGAAGGTAATTGATTTTTTTAAAATTTTTTTTTTTGAAATGTAGAATAGAGTCTAGTTTCTAAAAATGTAATTTATTTGAAATTTCGATGAACGCTTAATTTATAACGAAAAAAAAACCAAACACTGCTTTTTGGTGAAAAAGAGACATACAAACAAAAGAAATTATGGATGAAAGGCTTAACATTGTTAAAAAGTGAAAAAAACTACATCATTGGATAGCTAAGAGAGAACCTAACATTACCCATGTGTTTTCTTTTGTCGATATTGAACCAGATGCAATCCTAATGGTGAGCACGAACCCGATTATGTGAAAAAATTGTAGAATTTGCAAAAACACGTCTCTGGTCATTGGGAATGCCTTCCAAGCCTCTGGGTTGGTATTCCAAGGCAACTACCAATGCTAAGGCTTGGGGATTCCCAAAGAAAAATATAACGCGGTCATGTTATAATGTGAGCGCGTTATTTCCTAGATTTGATCTCGTTATGTTTCATCGATATGCGTCCTTTTGCCTCTTGCATGTCATTGTAGCATTCTATTTGTTATGCTGAAACCAAAGAAAATCCTCCTATCCCAATGTGTTTCGCTGTGACCTCATGGAGTTAGGGAAGCATCATGTAGATAATGCTTCATTATACTGAGAGTCACCCTAAATTCCATCTCCCAGTCGCTGAGACATAAGAAATTTTCTTACCGAAACGTGCTTCCTTGCTTCATCCGTTTTGCTATAACCTTGAGATATCAGAGAGACATCTCACATATTAGACTTTGATTTACCAAAAATATTCATTCATCATGAGTCATTGTGAAAAATTGGTTCTCTCGCTGATGTATTCTTTTATCTTATGTGGGTCGTCGTAACATACCAACATCGGGGAGACCTCATACAGAGTGCACTTTGTTTTACTGAAAGACTTTATCCATCTTGTGTGTTGCTGAGACAATCCAATTTTCATCTCGACAAAGTCCTCATTGTGTTATCAACGAGACCGAAGGTCACTCGCCAAGACATTACTTTGAAAGCCTCAACTCTTACCGATATGCATCCTCCCACCACCGGTCAGTGTGACAATGTATATTCGCTATGACCTCACACCGGAAGCAATATGTTTGGCTGAAGAAACCATCCATGTGTTGTTCGGTAAGACTCTCCTCGAGAACATGCTGACAAAAACCTTGTGTTGACAAGACATAACAACCTCGCCGAGATCACATTGCAATATCGCCAAGCTTGCACCGATGAACCTCCACATGCATCAGTCGGGGAGACAATTCAAAATCGATGAGACACTATCCCAATGACCAAACTCTTGTCGATAGGTTCCTCGGTCACTGAAACCATGTGAAATTCATGCCAATAGAAACCTACAAGTGAATGTCGATCACTGTAACAATGAACAAGTCTTGCCGATCACCTACTACAAACATTTGTTAACACACAGGCAACATGGGTCGAGGAGACCTAGATAGACCTATGCCGATATGGACCACAACATGAAAAATGCGTGACTCGATGGATTCTATGGGGTCACACGACCAAAATATGGGTAAAAATATCATAAAATGAGGAAAATGTGCCTAAGGTAGGACTCAAATGGAGACTCGGGGGATGAAAGATATGTAAAAATCATTAGATTTTTATAGTTCCAATATGACGGAGGAAGAGAGTGGGAGAGAGTGTGGGAGAGTGGGTGAGAGGGTGGGAGAG